>AYLM01000010.1:0-38515 GCA_001625345.1 Cairneyella variabilis | reverse complement strand
CCCCCCCTTCCCCTAAATATTTGTACCTACTACGGTAGGATTATAGTATTTTGTAGGTGCTTTTTCAGTTCAGAATACTGTGATCGGGTGGCATTTGAATGAGCTCGTTGGGTGAGTCTCTCAGAACCTGTGAACATCTCCTGATATATGGTGTTCAGGCCAATTAGACTGTATGGTTTGGCCGAGATCCTCGAGATTTTCAAATAAAAAGGAGTGGGGATAGTAGAGTCCTGCCTTTGTCTGCACTAAAATTGCAGTGCTGTGGGGACAAAAATGCCTAACCTTCGCTTATTGGGGAGAGCTGAGAGGCCGGCAATCTGCTAGTGTCCGGATCGAGCTATGATTCGATACCTGAGAGGCTTTCTGCAAACATCACTCCGTGTGCAAGCACTGCAATTTTAGTGCTGGCAGAGGCTGATGTCGGTAAATAGGCAGACACACCAAGAGGCGAACACTCACCACAGCTTTCGCGATGAAGAAATTAAGCTGTTGGCCTGATGCGCAATTGCTGGAAATTAGGCCTTTTTTTTTCACTTGTGGGAGATCTATTCTTTGTGAAAGAATAAATACACGGTAGGCTTTATATTAATATTCTAGTATGTCTTGACATCTGAAAATAGGCGAATTCTCTGACACGGGATGCGTGATAGCCTACCTGGCGCGCTGCGCCCTTACGTCCCAAAATGAGAATGAGAATCAAGCCCGAAGATGCGAATCTCAGGTGAGGCGGACGAGTCAACATATCCCCCGTGGCTTGACGCACTGCAATTTTAGTGTAGATAGAAGCATTGGCACCGAGCTTTGATTGGAGAAGGGTTTGCTCAGTCGAGACTTCGAGGCTGGGCTGCAGCCTGCAGGCGAATCATCAGATAGTCCTCCTTTGCACTGCCTGTTCAATGTCCGAAGCTTTTAGAAACGCGGACTTGGAAATTTTTTTATTTATTTTTTTCAGAACTACAGCACGGCGTTCAGAGACAGCCGCTGCATGAAGTGAGCATTGGAGTACAAACTCTAAGTCTCTTTCAATGCATTTTGTTATGGCATCTCCTCTTTTGAACCATCCGGTATATAGTCAGCTCTACTCCGTTTATTCCAACGCTTCTGATGTCCTGCCGAACTGGCAGGACTTTGGTTTAATTGTTTTGACCGATGAGCATGCATGAATTGTCCACGACTCCACAACTGTAACGAAGGGTCTGAACACATAGCGTATTATTCGCCAGCCCCTTCTTTCCCATCGACATGCTCCCTCTCAAGCGGGTGTTGAATGATGATTCCAATGAAGCTTCTGGTCAAGGCTTCAACGAGGAACAGTTGACTCGAAACGAATTGTACAGAGGCTTTCCAGCCCAGAGGTAAGCTGCGCCCACTTACACTCTGGAGCCGTTGTTCTAAAGCGAAGGAAGAGAAATACCTGCCTTAGCTGAGACATCCTGGGATGGATTATGGGGCAACATTCTAAACTCAGACTTCCCTGATAATAACGATATGTTCGGGATAGATATGGATGGGGCGAGTGGTACATCAATCCACAACGTAGAAGAGGGTATCGAATCGTGGGCTACGCAATCGATGCCTTTGATGAGCGACCCTTCATCAAATTCACAAGGAATTCCGTTAGAATCATTACCATTGGATTCTCCTGTCGGATATCCTACTGTCTTGTGCTATGGAATGGTCAGTTGCACTTTAATTCTGCTATCAGCTATGATTGTTTCCATCTTTTGTGTACAGTTGCTTATTCAGACTTCCAGATTTATCGAACTGCCGTCAGAGTCGGGGGAAACATGTTAGAAATTGACGCGACGTTGAAGGAAAATCTTGAACTTCGAGCTGAGGACTCGTACACATTCAGCATTCGAAAGTCATCGACCGAAATAGTGCTATGCTTTTTGAACGGCACAGAGTTTGGTGTTCTAAACACTCATGCAAGCAAAGCCTTAGAAAATCTCATTCAGCAGTCCAGTCTTCAATTTGAAGCAATTGGGTCTATTCAAACAATACGGGAAACCATTGGGAGAGTCACAAAAGCGACTGATGCTGTGGTTCGTGTCAACATCAATATATATGGCCCGAAAGAATCTTGCCAAGAAGTCGGGCGACACTTGTCCAGCCAAAAGCTTTATTTCCAACGCCCAGATAAATTACGAATCGGATCGACATATGAGAATCCTCATGTTCTTTCCTTTTCGGATATGCAAACGCCAAGTTATGAAATTCAATTGGACGTAGGAAGTAAGAGAGCACCAAAGTTAGATGATGCCGATAAGTTCAGGGAGACGATCTCCAATGTGTACTCGTCACTCACTAGAGGCGCGAAGCTCAGCAAAATAGAGGGAGATCGTCGGTTTAAAAGGACATTGCTATTGTAGGTTCGCTCTAGCTTCCCTGGCTTGACGATTATTCGGCTTGAATTTGAAGCATCGAGCTTATGACTGATAGAACCCTGCCAGTTCTGCCGCAGGAAAATAGAAGCTAATAGAATTGGGTAGACATCAGGAGGAGGCATTGGACTTCATGTTGCAGCGCGAAAACGGGCCAATTCCTCCAGAATTCCGTTTGTGGAAGGCAATGGAAGGAGAGAATGAGGGCTGGTATGTTTCACAGCGTCCGGCTTCTCATGAATACTTGACTAATAACCTTAAGGTATCTCCACGCAGTTACAAAGGCAAGAAATAGGACCTTAGCCTCTGAGACTGGTGGGGGTATTCTTGCTGATGAGATGGGGATGGGAAAGTCACTGTCTACTTTGGCACTTATCACCAAGACTCTCGACAAAGCTCATGACTGGGTGGTGCAGAAGAAGGCTAACCTGGAGAACCACATTAAGCAGAAGGCTTGCAGGGCTACTTTGGTTCTAGTTCCATCAGCGAGTAAATCTCCTTGTGGGCTTCAAATCCTTATGACAACGATTAACATAATATTTAGTACTAATCAATGAGTGGTTCCATGAAATTGATCTGTAAGGCTTGGTTATAGAACCAGAAGGGCACACTGACCTTATTTTTCTTGTCCTAGACATCTCGATGGAACACTCACAACTCTGAGATACCACGGCCCAAAACGCAAGACACTGACGCTTGAAGATGCCGACATTGTACTCACCACCTATCACACCATAGTATCCGATTTCGGAGATAAATCCAGCCCTTTGCATGCAATGGAATGGTATAGAGTCGTTTTAGATGAAGGTATTTTAGAACATGATGAGGAAATATGAGTATCGCTGACTTGTGTCTAGCTCATATCATTCGACGACAAGTCACAACCTTCTTCCGAGCTGTGACGGAGCTCAAAGCTAGATCTCGCTGGTGTCTCACTGGGACACCAATTCAAAACAAGTTAGAAGATATCGGCTCTCTCTTCGCATTTATTCGGGCCCACCCATTTCATAGCATTGCTATGTTTCGGCGGTTCATTTCAATACCATTTGATGAGAGTGAGGAGCGCAGAGAAGTAGCGACGAAGAATCTGACTCTCCTGCTCGAATCACTATGCTTGAGACGTTCGAGGGATCTTTTACACTTGCCCACCCCACAGCATAGAATTCGGACCCTGAAGTTTTCGCCCGAGGAAAGAGAGCAATACGAACAGACGAAGAAAATCATGAATCGAGCTCTTCGACAGAAAGTTGGCGAAGCATATAGCAAAAGTATATTCGGCATGTTCCAAGTACAACTACAACTTCGGATTCTCTGTAATCATGGCACTTATCAGCAGCCATTCTCATGGACCAAAAGGAGCTTGCTTGACGAGAGAGAGGATGCATTATGCTCAATCGATGGAAATGGGGAGGTCCGTTGCTCTGCATGTAGACAGTCTCTGCCCATGCTGGGTTCGAATGACCTCTACAGGACATACCGAGGGAGCTGTGCACACGTTGTCTGCAGGGAATGCTTGGACCAGAATGAACAAATCAGCGGCGTAGTATTCGACACGAACAATAAATGTCCACTTTGTGCTGCCAGCGGGGCCCATACTTCACTAGCCCGGCCTGATGCTCTCTCTCAAGAGCGAAGTGATTCCTACCTGCGACAAGAAGGCTATTCCTCCAAAATGATGGCTCTAATCTCAGATATTCGAGAAGACTTATGGCAGACCAAAAGGTAAATCATACCATCTTCCTAACTTGCAATATGTTGATTTTTATTACCCCCACAGTATAATATTCACTTGTTGGACAAACACCCTGAATCTCATCGAGAGAGCCCTTCGAAAGGAGAATATACCATTCCACCGAATCGACGGTGACAGTCCTCTTGCCCGTCGACAGAGGATTCTCGACGAATTCTCCAGCTCTTCCAAGATTCCTGTCCTCATCATGACCACCGGGACCGGCGCATTTGGGTAAGCAACCTTCACTTGCCATAATAAGCCAGTCCTCGCCAGCAATTATTTGAAGCATTTACTAATGAGAACGTAGCCTGAACCTCACGACTGCAAATCGGGTTTTTATCATCGAACCACAATGGAACCCAAGTGTAGAAAATCAGGCGGTCTCCAGAGCTATACGCATGAACCAGAAAAATTCTGTTCTTGTTACGCGGTACATGATTGAGGCAAGTGTTGAGCAGGTAAGCTACTTGATGTCTCGATCTGATTGCAGTTTCTGACAATATTTAGGAAATGTGCTCCCAACAGAAGAGAAAATTGATGATCGCGGAGATTGGCAATAACAATTGTTCTTAATTCGACTTAGAATGGCAGTGTAGTACAAATCTTTCTTCAACTAGGTGTGTTATTATAGAGGAAAAGGAAAGCTCTTTAGCCATCTTGCGAGAGTAGATTAAGCTTTCTCTCGATCTCTCTTTCAATAGCTAGCTAATCTAATCCAGATCTTAGTATTAGAAATAACAGCTTTTTAGACAGAATTTATATACCTTCTAAGATCTCTTATAGTATAATAAATCCTTAGCCCTTACTTAAAAGAGTAATTATAAGACCTTAACCACTAAAGCTATATTATATATTATAGATCTTAAATTTATTATCTATTGTGACAGCCCAGCTGTTCCCAGCTCGCTTAGTCACCTGCCTTAGTTTACCGCAATGCGCTAGCGAGAGCTACCGCCGTAAAAGTTAATGTATTTAGACTCGATTCTTGTAGAGGATCCTTCTTCTCTCTTTAGCTTTGTTTTCTCGTCAATACAGTATCTTCTGCAAGAGTCGCCTTTGCGTGACACCCTTTGTAGAGCTGTCACATCTATAAAGTAAAGAGTATATTTTATAAGAGATTACTCTAAGAAGTTGAAGAGAAAAAGAGAGATTAATATAGACTTTATATAAGACTAGGAACTACTGTAAGTAAGAGTAGCTACTCTCTAGCCTTATATATAAAGTCTAATAAGAAAGAATGGTAGTGCTATAAATGACGGTAGTGCGAGAAGCAGAAGCAGTTAGTCGAAAAACTCAACGAAGAATAAGAAATTGAGCTTGAATGCTACAGCAGAATTTTTTGATTCTTAAAATGTTCTGGATGACTTATCCACGCCACTCCTGGCTCTGGGTTTCGTGAGCATCGGTTGCTTCATGCGCATCTCCTTGACAGGTGCGAGCCACTTTTCAAGCAATTGAATGCGAAAAGAAAGGATATAATGTGACAGTATTCCATATGAATTGGAGCAAGTATATGCTTAAAATTGACATTCTCAATCTATGCTATGTATGAACCGGGTATCTCGTCTTACAGAAAAGAACAAAAAAGCGAAGAAAGCAACAAGTCTATGACTCTAACCCTGTGCATAGAACGCCGCAACTCCTTTGGTATCTTTCCGTCTGTTATGCAATGCAAAGATGTACCCCAGCCTTCCATCAACTCATCTTACCATTAATTCCACTCGCATTGCTCAATTCTTATCAACTTTCTTTCTTCTATACCAACGCGACCACCACGAACCGCCTTCGACCTCAACCTGCACATACTCCTCTCCTTCGGCACAAGGAATGCCATATCCTCCCTCTCCACCGACCTCGATCAATCTCTTTCTCACAACTGGATCTTGTTCTAACACCTGCCAGTCGTCGATTTCGGTAGGGAAAAAATGCCTTCGCAAAGCATCAATGACCAGGTCAGCAACGAACAATACGGCTAGCACAGCGACAAGCACTGCCCACCAAGTTGGATTCGCGCCGAAATGCTGTGTGAAGCCTTGGTATACTTGCAGCGCAGGAGATTTGGCGTAGATGGTGGAGAGGAAGAGATTCCAGGCCCACCAGCCGGCGACCGTGATCAAGCAGCCGAGTAGTGGGATCAGAGTCTTGTAGTGGAAGTCGACGACACTATTGCACATTAGTAAGCCGAAGAAAACTAGATAGGAAGGAACCTACAGCAACTTGATGTTGATGTATACAACACAGACACTGAACGCCAAGTCTCCAAGTGCGAAGATACCTTGGTCTTCAGTGATGCCGACGACACCGTAGCATCCATAAATGACAAAGTAGACCATGACAGCCTGGAAACCCGCCATCACCATCCAGCTTCCACATCTCCTCAAGTTGAAGCCTCGACTCTGTTGTCCGAAAGCGTATAGTTCTGGGACTGCAAGTAATGTAGTAGCAGAGAGGTCCTGCTCAAATATCCCAGGGAGCATCACGCACAAACTGGTGAACAGTGTATTCCACACGGTCAAACTATCACTCTCGTACAAACTCGTACCGGTGTAGCCGTTCCAACGTTGGAACAGAATCTGAATAGAATAAAACATCATCTCTTTCCAGAACGTGAAGAGGATATAATTCGCGGTACGAACATAATTCCAGTGGCCGTGAACGAGGAGCAGGCGCTGAAGAAAACGGAATTGGGCGATGGAATAGTCCGCAACGCGTGCCGCCTGAAGTCCTTCCTTACCGCTGATACCGATTCCTACATGTGCCTCTTGGATCATGGCAATATCATTACCGCCGTCACCAATGGCGAGTGTGATTGATTTCGGGAGACGATGGCGGATATTCTTGACCATGGTAGCTTTTTGGCTCGGTGAAGCTCGGCAGCAGATCACAGAATCGGCTTTGAGGAGCAAGTCATAGAAGAGCGTAGTCAGAGCAGGGTTGTTCTCAAACTTTGCCAAAGTCTGACCGTGAATGACAACCACCGCATGGGCGATTTCTCCATCTTTGACTTGAAGTAGAGCATCTCCAATCTCCTGGTGAATATCTGAGTGCTCATTCAATGTGATGAAGTGCGAGTAGGGCTGAGCGATTCCAGTGGAATGCGCAATATTGACCGCAGTCTCGCGTTTGTCGCCTGTCAACATCCATATCTTCATGTTTGCCCTGCGAAGTTTTTCAATCGTTTCCGGGACACCCTTTTGCAGCTTATCCTCAATAGCAGTTGCGCCTGCGAGCTCAAAGTTCTGCTCAATAATATCGCTGGCATCTTCAATCATTTGCTGCCGGTTGACAAGACTCGTCGTTGCGGAATGGTAGATCTCGTGCCAAGTATTGTATTCTTCTTCGGGTATGAAGCGATAACCGTACATTAGAGTTCGCAGACCCTCAGAAGCGAATATATTTATGTGCTCAAAGCAGCGCTCAAAGACAGTGCCTTCGTCTAGCTGGCTGGCGTCGTTAATGACGTGGAGGAGAGAGTCTTCCTTCGGTAGGGCTTTCCGGGGAGAGGGAACTTGTACCGACGTTTTCGAGCGGGGGCTCAACTGTGGGCTCATCTCGTCCTCTTCGATGCGTCGGTAGGACCCGCTAGTTCTTGCTATGTTGAAGCTCAATCTACTTAGACCGGAATCCATTTCTTCACTTCTTCGCAGCCGCATTTTCTCCACCCCCTCGCTTCTTCGCTGGCTTCGGCGATGCTCCACCTGGGTTGCTTTGTTCTTCGCTAACAATGCAAGCCTAAGTCTTGACTCGATGACCGAGTCTGCACCTTTGCAGAGGAGGAATATCCTGCCATCAGGAAATCTCACAATGATCGACATGCGCTTGCGTTTGACGCTGAACTCGACTACATCAAGCACTTCGTATACTTCTTTTCTCAAGGCATCGGACTCGATTTGCAGCGTAATCGAGTGATCTTCTCTATTAGTCATAATGAAGCCAAGATCTCGAGCCGCCTCAACCAATGCAAGTTCATCAGGAGATGCTGCCTGGTATCCAATGTCGCCATCGCCGCGAGGTTCTGGGAGTGCAGTATGACAGAGCGCCAAGGAAAGAAAGAACATCCTTGTCTTGTCGGCGAAGCTTGACCTGGAATTTTCTCGGAGATACCACAGTAATTCGTCTGTACCATGTTCAAACTAGGAAAGTGCGGCTGAACCTTTCAAGGACCTAGACTCTTGAAATGATTGTCGGACGTTCATGGGAGAACCCGGCGCTGTAACTGAGACGACATTTTCTGAGTGCTTTTCCCCGGAAAGATTTCCATGAGGTTCTGACTTCTCCGGAGACTTAGCACCAGTGCTGTAATTTGCATCGTTGTGCAACCATGCTGTCCCTGCAAAGCTCATCTTCCTAAAGCGCATCACGTTCTCCGTCAGGGTTCCGGTCTTGTCGGAAAAGATGTGTGTGACCTGTCCCAAATTCTCGAAAATCGTTTGCGTATTCGATACCATTGGAGTATTGGAAGCCTCATCATACATCTCAATGTCCCGGAGAAGCATGAATTGAGCAAACTTGATAATCTCCATACTGACATATAATGCAAGAGGAATTAAGTTGTTGAACTCGATTGCAAAAGCGATGAAAATGTCGATGAGCTCAATATGGCCATTTTCCAGGTACCAAGCATAGTTCTCAAAGACAATTGTCCAGATCTGGTATCCGGCTGTGCATCCAATCGAGAGCAAAAGCACGAAACCAGACAGGGCAATCACTACCTTGTTCGCAATCTTCTGCATCGCCGGTGCCTTTGCGTGAGGGGTCTTGCTGGCGTTCATGCGGATCTTGCATTCTTCACCGGTATTGATCACGACGCCAATGGCTCTTGTGGTGTTTCTGAGAGTGCTGCCGCGATAGACAACGTTGAGGGGTGTCAGAGGTAGAGTTTTGCCGTCCACGGAGACTTTGCCGTTGAAATCATATAGATCAAGGTTGGGATCCTCGACCACCAGATGAGCTTGGCAATGCGAAATATCTGTCAGGGTTGAACATCTCTCAGCCAGCAGTGGCGAGGGCTGCTTTGTCTTAAGATTCGTCTCGCCGTCCAGAGCTGTTGTCTCGATGTAGGCCTTCTTGCTCGTCGCGTGGAGAAGGACGATGTCAGCAGGTACATCGTCGTCTCTGTGGAGTTCGATGATATCCCCCACTTTGATGTCCATCCATTTCACCAGGGCCCAGGGACTTGCTTCAGCGCCACCACACTCTCCGGAGAAATTGCTCTGTGAGGCATTCGAGCTCACTGGAATGGAACGACCATCAGTGACATATTCTCTTTGTCTTTTGCTCCTGCTCGTCATTCCGTTTAACCTAGAAGCTCGGGGAATTAGTAAATGCTTCTTGTAGTAGAAAACGGTGAATACGAAGAGTCTCCTTCAGTTACAACAAGTGTTAGAACTCAAAAGTGTTCAAGATCCAAAACGTCTCAACGGGTAGGAAAATGAGAGAAGGAAAAGGACTTTATCCTCACCATTTCTGGAGACGGCCAGTAATAGACTTCTCGACGAGTGTTCCCTCAATTCCGCCTGGTCTGAAGCCATACAACACACGAGCGACTTTCCTGTTCTCGACCTTATCCAGTTTCCAACGTCGATAATCATCATATCCTTCCCTGAAAACACTGAAGCTTAGGAAAAGCAAAAACGGGAGAATGGTGGTAAACTGTCCCGTGGTACTCAGTCCTGGGATCAACTGTAAAATTCCCATCACCAGGAAATACAGATTCGCAATCTTGGAGAATTGAAACCATAGTTGATACGGGAGGAAGTTCCATATGGTGTAGCGACTGGAGCGAATGACATTGGAAATGTATCTGTTGCCGGTCCTTTCGTCGATAAGTGGGGTCGATCTCGAGACATCGATATCAAGATGTCGGCCATCCTTGCTTGGTTGAAGCTCTCGTTGTCGAAGCAGTCGGCGCAATACGTACTCTTTGTACAGGGAGTTGGCTTGCTGCACCCACTTGATCTTGTGTAACATAGCCCGTGAGTATCTCGAGCATTTGGGAGTCTCGTTCTCGCTGCCCATTTCCATGATTTCTGGCGATGCATTTGTTTTCGTCTGGTGAGAACTCGACGACTGAGTCTCCATATCAATCCTCTCCCCCATTGCTATATCATCAGAAAAAGCGATGTTGCCACGCGAAACCTCTCCCTTCCCTCTCGTCGGTGTATTTTCTCTGCTCCGGTGGCTAACGCGTTCAACGCCAACTCCTCTTTCCTCTTCCATTCCCATTCCTCGTTCAAATTTTTGCATGAGAGTGTCATGTCAGAAGGATCGACGGTTCGCACATGAAGATCTTGTTTCTGTCTCGAATGTCACGAGTGGTGTTCAGGTGTCCGAATTGTGCAAGTCGCGAGTTGCCCAGTTTCGGTTTCAACCAATGAAAAGGCGCAGCTGCAAGCGTGCGCTGCGGATTGGGCAGGTACGACGAGCTCTGGTGCACGTGACTACTTTCCATGGCTCAAAAAAATCCGTCAAGAATGAACATCGAAACAACGCCGAAAAAGAACCCGGAAACCCAACAGTGACTTAGTTGAAGAACAAGCTTCTCTCTAGTCATGTGACTGCGCCCCCTTACTTGCCCAGGTGCCAAGCATTCTCGCGAGAGTACCAAATGCTTAGCGAGAGATCAAGGACTTTTGACTTCCATCATTTTCAAACGGACTGAAATTATTTCAAGATCGGAAAAGAAGAAGATGAATACGTGAACTTTCGGTGCATTGCGAATTTGCACATGAATTTCGAGGCTGCCTAAACTATTCACATCATCAAAAACCAAGATTCGAATTCTTGCTCGCCATACAATTACAGAGACCCTTGATGAGAATACTTCGCAAAATATAGATGTACTTGAGATCTATGGGTTTAGGATAACAGTAAAAAAGAAAATCAGGATCGTAGAGGAAGTTGCTGCTCCATCCTGTTGGGGTGCACCAAAGGGGCTGACTGTACTCGTACGCCGTGCATGTAAGCGAGGCCAAGGGAACGCCACCTGACTTCAACTCGTGCCCAAGACGATCTTCAGGGTATCGGCTACTGTCCTTTTCATTAAAAATCTCTATCTTTAGTTCATTGCTTATGTGTTCCGACGATCGAGGAATTTCAATTGCCATTTTCGACCATTTTCCAGTGAAAGAGAGTGTAAGACCTTGAAGCTTGTTGGCACCTAAACAGATCTAGACTCGCGAGGTCTTATACACAACTGCAGCAGGAGTTATGACATAAATTACATAGAAGTTTCCGATGACCGTAATGCCAAGCATTAGCTTTTGTGTCATTTTTCTAATTGCCTTGGTTCCAATTTGTCAAGTGAACATCAGCAGCAGAGGCAAATGCAGACGCTTAGTAATCCCTGTAACCGTAGTTACATAGGACTAACTAGAAAAGGAGCTCAATTCGACAGTAACTATAATTAGACTAACAGGCTTAACCTTACTGTAAGGGTGAACTTAGCCCATACTATTAATCCAGAGTTGCTAATTTAGTCATCTATGCTAGCGTTCGCGCCACATTCAAGACAAGAAAATCTCTATTTGTCTTATGTTACACCCAAAGTACTTTCTTTACTTCAATTGAACTAGCTCTAAAAGTTTCGGTATCACCAGAAGCCCGTACCCCACTCGAAACAGGCTCTCCACCATATTCTCCACTTCTACGCACCGTAATCGTCTTGCTACTCGGACTTTCGACCACCAAGTACCCAAGAAAGTCTCCTTGTACTAGTACTTTCAAGTTTCATCTTGCATCGTGCATCAACCCGAACTCGAACACCGTAATTACGATCCCGCCCCAAGCGCCGATACCATGGCACCAGCCTCGAACCAATTTGGCCTCCTCGTTTCCAAAACCTAATGAGTAACGCAGCCCTTCAGTCCGTACATACTTCCCTTCTTTCTCGTGCAATTCTTTAGACCCACTGTTGTCATAGACTCTCTTCATCCGTAGGCCGCCTCGTAAAACATTGACATTCATTGGCTGACTTGAGAACGCGCTTGGTGACTGCCGACGGGATGCACTGCAGCCAACCTTGACGCCTCAATCAGCATGCTTTGCAAGGATGAGAACAGTTGGCCCTGCTGTGGCAAGGCAGCAAGACCTCGCTTATTCTTGATCCCAAGCTTCCCTGACATCGGGTATATCGAGCCGTTAGGGCACAGTACTTCTGTATGCCTAGTCATCCAGGCTCAGCTTACGATCTCGCAGCTGGACTGGTGTAGAAGAAAGACGCAGGGGAGAAGGCTGGTTGGAATATAGAGTGCTTAGGGAACGGATAGGGTAAGCTAGGTTTGGCTGCAGAGGGCATGAAAACTTGCTCATGCTGGGACGTCATTCGTGGATATATAGAAGCTGCGTTATGCGGCGCTCGATTTTGTGAGCTTAGAGCTCAGAAACTAGATAAGAGGTCTTTAGTCGGTTATAATCGGGTTGCAGAGCCGGAGTTAGGGCTCCCGAAGTGATGGGGAAGAGTGTTAGAGTAGGACTCGCAGAGAAGGTGATGAGCTGGTAGACGATTACAGCTGTGGGATGGTCTGGTGGTGCAGTCCAAACAGGAATGCAGGGGCACATTGTCATGTGATGTCGGCTTATGTTGTAGAAAAATGGTCCTGTTTAGTCGTCTAACTGTGATGTAAACCCAACAGTCTACTGTTTTGGTCTGGAGTAGCGATGAAGTGGGGGGCTCAATTCGCAGCGCTTTCTCTCTGTAGAATTCTCTCTGTAGAATTCTAAAACTCCATAGCGCCTCCCATGCGTTGTGACATTGCCTTCGAACCTACCAGTTAATTTCTGTCGTTCTCCACCACCATCCGCCTTCCCTCACATTTTGCCTACACCTGACCATAGCAACTCTTCTGTACATGTCCAGTTCCACGGTCTCTCCCCAGCACCGCACATTTGCAGGAATATACTCCGGGTCCCTTTCCCCAATTGTATCTTCGCCGTAGCCTTCGTCTTGATCGATTGCCATTACAGCCTCCTGTTCCAGGCCCATCATCCACTCACTGATTCTGCCAGCTAGGAAAGAGTCGTACATACACTCCCTGCGATGGGCAGAGAGAAGAAGAGCAATTGCTTGCCGCCTAAGTGGATTGTACCGGCACTTTGTTGCGACCAATACCGCCCAGCGCATTGCGGCTGGTTCGAATGTAAATGTTTCGCCCTCTGATTTTGGTATCAGTTTCCATTTGGTCATGTGAAAAGTGGCCTGTTAAAGGAAAAGCAGCGAGAAGGGGTAAGTCAGAGCTTAAAGGAGCTTACCCAGAATTTCCTTGTTTACCATCACTTCATAGTCGAATGCGTCCTTCACAACTGAGAAGATGCGCTCGAAATGAGGGAGAAGAGCGTCCAAAGCCGTCTGCGGAGCTTGTAGAGACATCGTGAGTCGTATCAGGATCGTTGAGGTATACACATTCAAAGATGTACGGCGGAAAAGAGGATGACAGTCAAAATCGAACTCGGTACTTTGCACGACCTGCTCTATCAATGAATGCAGGTCGTGAAGCTGCGTAACCATATAGTCTCGTCTTTGAATTGCCGACCACGGGATAGAATCCTTAGATACTGAATCAAAGACTGTATTCTGGTACAATGTTCTGTAACCTTCGCAGATGACTATATCCCTCAATGTCCTCGCCTCTTCAATACTCGAAAGCTTTATTGGTAGTTGTAACAGAGGCGCAACCGGTTCGAAAGTAATATAGGTGCGAGACTCAACGGCGCCCATGGCACATAACGCTTGTAGATCTGCACGATAAAACGCATTTGAAAGCTGATCCACAATGTTTTCAGACAAGCAACCGCCAGGAGAAATTTTCAGCGGCTTCAAAGGCGAGAGCAGGTTCCGAGCATGGTTGAGGTGCTGAAGTGCGAAATTGTCGTTGCCAATAAAGTTGTCAAAGATTGATAGTACGAGACACGATATTAGGGTGGCTTTGACAGCGTTGCTGTCAGGAGGTTGAATAGAGGCTCTCAAGTCGCCGATAGCCTTTTGATATTGTTGCAACGCAAACTCCCGATGATGGCCTTGAGTGGCATCCATACGGTAGTGGCCTGTCGTCAGCCTCCGTGCGCTCTTTGCTAAGGCTCCGATAGCAACGATGCCATGCCGTACCGATGTCGATGAATAGCTCTTTCTCAGAGCGCATTTCCAGAAGAAGGAATCGGAATATTGGAATTGAATGGAGACATCGTCAATGAAGCTTTGGAAGTATATTTGCTCTAGAGTATTCAGTTCCAATGATGACGGAGTGGGTGAAGGAGAAAGTGATGGGGTTCGAGGTCGTAATGGTGTGAGGGCGATGCTGCTAGTAGTCGCTGTGGGAGGAGTCTGGAAATTTTCATAACCATCACAACGCCATCCGGCCTTCAGACATCTAAAACAGCTTGGTTTTTCTTCGCCGCACTTCAATCTTCGGATTCTAGGAAAGTGAGTAGGAACTTAAAAATAGAGAGGACAAGGCTGACTTGCAAGTAATACAACCGTTCTTCGATCTTGGAGTTGACGTCCTTTTCTTCGGAGGGTTAGCCATTCGTGGTCTAGGAATATCCATACTTTGCAAAAGTATCTCGTAAAGCTCGTAAGTCAATAGGTACGATCGATTGATGTTGTGTGGGGTTTCACACAGTTTTCGAAAGTAGTAATAGCATGGTAATGTACGAGTTATGAAGTGCTGCGACTGTCAGTTGAAGTAGTCGCGCCCTCCCTTACCAAAGGTGGTGATACATCCCAATGAAGGTAAAGGGGCGGGAAAATCCAGCCTGATCCGTCGTACCGTTGCAGCTAGGTTGCCACACTTAACTAGTGTTGAGTGGACAATGAAGACGTATGCACAAACAGAGGGAATTAATTACTGAAGGTAGTATGCAGATCGAATGAAACTTGATCATTTTGCGGCACTTGACGTTCAGGGGCCAGCGTGCAAGCAGTCGGAATGTGTCCATAGTCCGTTTGGCCGGCTAGGATTTATAAGTGACAGATGGTATGAGCAGGAATAATGGGTGTCACAAGGGAAGTGCCCGATAGGGCTGAGGCAACAACAAGTGCAGGGCTGTTACTGTACTCCCTTACGCCTTTGAACATGCCTCTATGCAGCTGACAGGCATCTTGGGTGGAGCATTCCCAGGTCGTCCAGCCACTTGATGAGCCGAAATATCTCATACTCGTTCCCCACATTCCGAACTCCAAAGCAACATCTGAAAACGAGGTTGAAGAAACTGGAAAGAGGTAGTTTTGATGTTGGACAACCTCGGCACCTGTGAAGGAACTGAGTCGTCGCGGGCTAGTCCATTTTTAGACGAATCGCGATGACTAAGGCGGCTGGAATTTCGAACTTTTCCTTCCCTGCCATCACAACTCTCTCCCTCCCACTTCAGCTGCAAACCACGGCTGCGCCGGACAGCACGGACAAGATGGCTGAGAACATTTACGATGAGATCGAAATCGAGGATATGACCTACGATCCTGACCGCGAAATCTACCATTACCCCTGCCCATGTGGCGATCGTTTCGAGATTGCTATTGCAGATCTACGGGACAACGAAGATATTGCCGTTTGTCCCAGCTGCAGCTTGATGATTCGAGTCATCTTCGAAGTGGTCAGTGCAGCAGTATCTACCCCCGTGGCATACTATTAGAGCTGACGGTGTAGCAGGACGACCTACCCAAACTAGAGAACGAAAAGATGAAAGCCGAAGAGCAAAAGGCGCAGGTCCCCGTGGCGGCTTGAAGGGAGCTCGTGAAATCATTGGTAACGACAGGAGCGCGAAAACAACAAGCGAGCCACCTACAAATGCCCCAGCAAGTCAGCGAAAAGACGGTCATGATACCGAACATAGCCTTGTCACATATGGCACCCCTGTCGTTGCATACCCGCCAGAATCCCCAGACCCTGGTTGCTTTCGGCGCCTAAATGTATGGGAAGTGGCGGAGAGCAGCTTCACTTGTCAAGGATTCGAGCCTCTCAAAGAACCCCGATAAGTCCACAGAGTATGGAGTTAGCATGCCGGAATGCAGGATGAGCACGCAAGCCGGCGGCTGGCGCATCGAAGTGGTATCACATTCAATCATCAATGGCTCAGACTGAGTCCATACTGTGGCACGCTTCAAATCCAACTATCATTGTTTCTTGAGGCAATCCACTATGCCCTTTCGGTGACCCTACTGTGTCGCCACGATAGTGATTCTTCCTCGGGGCAAAAGAAAATGTTCCAGATGGAGTTTGACCCTCGATCCGCTGGCACTTGCTTGCAACCTTGATGAGGCTGCCTCTTCACTTGCATCTTCAGCCTCGTTTCAAAGCAGCATGGCCCGTCCATTGATCTAGTACCGAAATCCTGCCATGTGGAGGCCCAGCCAAAAAGTTTCCCCAGTTGCATGCCGTACGCCACTCGATGGGTGCATACCTGGTCTGGTGCAGCCTTATACTCTCCTAGGCAGCCATATGAGCTCCCACTTGTCAGTCCCACCGTTCTTTGGAATCCTTGAAAACAATAGAAAAAGCAGTCTCATCCTCACCGACGTGTCGAGTCGTGCCGCATTGAGTAGTACCATCTGCTTAGGGAAAGCAGTATGCGAACTCTCCCAATAGTCATAGTGTCGCCCGACGGGCATGACCCAAAAGACTTGGACCCTGTGGCACAAACTCGTCAGTTTTCGCCTTCTGGGGTTCACTTGTCATACAGACTGTAGCGAATGAAATGCCTCAATCCGTATGATTAAGAATCTGCTGTATGCTAAGCTTCACTTTCTGACTTTCTGACATGCGCTAGTTTTCGGGAGTGCCCATGGAGCTTAAATGGAGCTTCCAGTGGCACTTCTATGCAGGTCAGACAATGGTTGGGTCCCGAGATCTCGACTCTACAGCCTGGATGTCTCACAAAGAACCAGCCACATTTCAGGAGCCGCAGCAAGCATTGTCGTTAGTTGGAATGAATGGCGATAGGGATATCGTATTTATGGTAGTATTCAATACATCTCTGATCCTCTCACTTTTCGCTCAGATGTCCGCCCGTGGTGCCACTGCTGGCAAAACGTTGTTGCCTGTTACAGATTCAAGGATCTGTATGGCACTCCTTAAATAGCTTCTCATTGACTCCACTTCCCAAATGAGTGTAACATGCCACCAGTGCACGGTACTCACTTACCAGGAAGATCACGCTTACAATTTCCATTTCCCAGGAACGGCATCGGCACCCAAATTGGGTCTGCACCTTGCCGCAAAGCTAACTGGTTACAAGTAAAACCATAGACGCGCGAGCAAGGCCTCGTACTCTCATCCAATCCAGAGCTCCATATATGAACGTCGTGCCAAGCCTTGACATGCCACATCCTTTATTACCAAGAAAAGGCTGCTTACTGTTCACACGTCGCACATCCAGCACCCTGCCTAACCTTGCCGCCATGCTGACTCCACGCATTACAGGGGCTTTAGTGAGTCTGCACCTCGCTATCCCCTAGCCCCACCACCACATGGATACACAAGAGCTAGCAAGGACCTTCGTAGTCTCGCCCAATCTGAGGTCTTCTACGGATAGATACAAGTGCACAGACTTCGGAAATAGTCCCATGCAAACCACCGCGCTGATACCCCAGTTCCTGGCAATTCGTGCTGACTGGAGATTCCCAGGAGACGGGACTCCCTTGAAAGGAGTTCGGACTTCCTCGTACTTTTACATTACAAGATGATGAGGGTCTCGCAATTGCCTCTCGTGCCGATGTGCGAGATGCTCCTTTTCTTCGGGTTGTGCTTCCGATGAAGCAGCGCGAAAGAACGATAATCCCGGAATCCCGTTGACTCCGGTCCTATCTCCTATTCTTACTCACAGGCGAGATGCAAGAATGACTTCACCACTCTGCTCCAATCTCATATCTCCATTGGTAGACGTAGTACAAGAAAAATAAGCTGAGATGACTCCTTTTTCATACCTATCCGCAGAAGAAGTGCAAGAATGACTTGCTGGCTTCACTCCTACCGCCACTAATGCACGTTATCACGACAGCAGTCGAGGAATGAGCTTCATGAATCATTCACTCCATCTCCCCATCGTGGTTTCACTCTCACAAAAAGTACCTCAGTCAAGCTTTGTCCCAAAAACCTCACGACTCAGCCTCAATGGCAGCTCCAACTTCCCTTAGTGGAGTTCCCCAAGTTCACTTTCTCCTCGACAACGCCTTCAGAAGCCTCGCACTTTCAGTCAGTTATTCAATCCATTCACCGCGCACCTCAAAAAATCTCAGATATCGAAAACGTTTTGATGGACCTCATCGTTATTCATATCCTACCATTTCTACGTCCTGATCTTTAAAGCATATCGTTTTTCTGCCAGCCCAACTAACGCAAATCGCCAGCCGCCGTTTTCTTGAAAAGCAAAACCAATCGAACACCTAGCTCACACCCCGATGCAACCGGTCTCCGTACATGACCTCAGCTTTCCTCGCCAATTCACCACGTCCCCTCAACCTCGCCACCCATCAAGCTCCGTTGAGCAGCTTAAACGATACAAAAGTCACACGGCAGCGGGCACGGGATGATGAAGCAGAAGCGGCCGGGGCAGGCATCGCCGCCTCGCATGTGGACGCCGGATTCTGGTGCGTCGCCCTTTTGGGTGGACTCAGTGAGGTCTGTGGTTTGTGAGTAAGATGGGAGGAGGGTGGGATAAGTGAATGACTTACTCATAGTTTGGGAGGAAGATGGCTGGGTGAGCTCGATGTTGGCATTGTTCTGGGCTGACGCAGTGGTTTTGGTTTGGGGTGGCGCCATGGTGATGATCTTAGACTTCGTGTTCTTAACTTGAGTTGTTTTGTACTTGTAGAAATATTCGGGTTCTGAACTGTGATGGGCTGATATCGTAGCTCGTCTCTCGTGAGGCGTGAATGTGGACGTGTGCAAGTGAATGCAATTTGAAAGGCTGGGTGAGGTGATGTTCAACTTGGCATGCCGTAATATCCAGTTCCCGTGCTTCAGGTGACGCAACGTCGCATGGGAGCCAATAGATTAGCCTTGTAGGTGGAAAGTTACGGGATTATGTAAGCGAGACCTATAAGTATGTCGAAGTAATTTCGCATTCACGACCTCAACTTTTGCTGCATTCACTATAAACACCGCATCTTGAGACAAAACTTGAGAGATATACTCCGAGTTATCAGATATGGGATACCGATATGTCAAGCACAGTCACCACCGGCCTTCAAATGCAGCAGCTTCTCCACCTTCCCACTTTCTACCACCGTCTCTACCAACGATGCCGTGCGTGAGTCTTGGAAGATCCAATCAAGCTGCTTATATTCGTCAATATCGCAGCTTATCAAAACAATTTGTAATACACAGCTCGTCATGTTTGCTCGCTCTCGCGGACAAATACCGCGAGGCATGGCGACATAATACAAGCCGTAACGCCCATGACTTGATGAAGTTAGCAATGTGAAGGACAAAATTTCCTCAGTTCTAAGTCACTCACTGTATGTACTCTTCAAGGAACCGACGAAGGCGTCAACCACCGAATATCCCAAACTGCCCTCTAGCTGACCTATGTAGCCTTGGTCTCACGATATCTGCACCATCCGTGCCTTCCAATCTTCTGCAGAAGCGGCTTTTGAAGAAGATCTAGATAAGGAAATTCGGTGCCGTGATCCCAGAGACGGTGCCCAAGCTCGACGAAAGGAAAAATCCCCCTATCGCCATGGTTGTGCCGCCTGCTTCAAAAAGGGGGCCATGCTGACAAAGGCAACCGACTGCGCAAGGCCAGTGGAAAAACCTCCAGGATGATGTATAGAGATTCCCATTCCGAGATGTCTCCATTCTAGTGTATGAAGAGCAAGCAGTAGGTCACAAGACCTATCAGAGCGGATGATATCAGAACCGACTTGTATTTACCGAACGCAGAGATGAGCTTTCCGGAGAGCAATGCTCCGAACGTGTTCGCTACGACTGCAGCCATAGGCCCCATTCCGCTCGAAGTAACCGATACTTGCTGTGAGACCTAGATAAAAGAGACTACTAGGGATACCTAGCTATATATTAAAGAGAATATTAAATTTGTATATTGTTAGATTGGTAAGCCAGAAATTGGGAGTGTTTAAAAGAAGGTAGAGCTGATGCATATCGCAGGAAATCAAGTTACAGCACCTGGCCGAATCGGTATCGTCATTACATGAATCAAATTTAGCCACTATAGATGGAAACATCTCCGTCGATCTCGTCTGATTCTTTAAGATCCTCGATTTCGCCACCTCTTCTCGCTCTTCTGGTTCGACTTCGATAGGTACAATATTCGGGAGCTCATTGTCGTTGAATGGCTCGTCTGGTGGCTCCATCATATGAATCTGTCTCACCTCCCTCCGATTACCCAAATCGACAGTACTTCTCAAGGTATTCAGGTACTGTCGACGACAACATCAGCGCCGCCTCACACGAATGCTACTGGTGACTCCGATCGTCAGGAATTCATGTATCCTGCAGATCCCGCCCTCGGAGATAACCTGCTATTGCCAGCGGACCAATTTTTCGGTGCACACCTTCAAGAATCTAGCGACTAGTTGAACGGAGAGCATCTGGATATTGGCCTTGCAACAAACGGGGTTCAAGCTTAATAGCTTTGAAATTTGAAAGATTAACCTACCAGATGAGCGAATGTCACGTCCACATATGCCAATTGCCTCCTGCTCGATACTCGTAGCCCGCTTGTGGTCCCTCGGCATCTATGATATATCCATCCTCACACCGAGAGAAACAAACGCTGATCTGCTCTTGGTAAAACTGATCAAAGCCGACGTGAAGTGCTTCTGCAAGGCTTGTGATATCGCCTTCTGGATGAAGAATCTTCCAAGGTTCCACGCAAGAATTGCCCCTGCATGATTTTAAGACCATCATGAGAGCATCCAGTCGGGGAATAAGTGCGTCAATGTTTCTCCCCAGGAAAGACACTCGGGAGACCCCTTGTAAGTCACCACTTCCGGGATAGATGTTCCGCATCTGACCTGGGTCAGTCTGTTGCAAAGTTAGCACAACTAGTATGGACTGGACATCGTGATGTGCTTACTGTTAAATCGTAGAGCTCATGATCATTATTGCACCAGACCGAATAGTAGAGGTTGTAATCTGCGCCAAGCAACCGCAGAGCCTTATAGGTGTTGTTGCCCATAAGGATTTGGCCTTGACCATCTACACACCATAATGAGACACATTCTGGTCCAGTACCAAGGAAGAAGCTCACCAAATCCGCCCGTATCACCCTCCGCAATAGCCTTGCCCCAATACTCTACCGCGGCATGTTCATGCCGGACACCATTTCCCCTCTCATCATGACATGCTCCGTGTAGCGGAATGGGAATACCATCAAAGTCGTCTCTGAGATCCATCCCGGCCATTCTGAAGATCGTTGGAGCCAAGTCAATGTGCGTCGTCACAGCATCTTCAATCCGTCCAGCAGCTATGCCTGGGCCACGTACATAAAGCGGTACACGAATGTCCTCCTCAAATCCACACTCTTTTCCTGCTGGAAGCCTGTGCTGGCCGAGATGGTAGCCGTTGTCAGATGTGTAGATGATATAAGTGTCGTCGAGTACGCCGGCTTTGTCCAGTAAGGAAACCAATTGATCTACGAGCTCATCAACAGACTGCAAGGCTCGAAGACGGGCGCGGTAGAATTCGTCAAGCCTCGACGTTGCCGTCTCGTTAAGATAAGGCAGTGATCGGATCCAGCTCGCACCACTGGGCTAGTTAGGTAGTATTAGTCTTTCTTATCTGAAACTAACCATTTTGCAAGCGGGTGACTCTCACCGTGTCAGGATTGAAGTTCTTCGTCCGAGGAATCTTGACATCTTTGAACAGCTTTGTGTGACGCTCAAGTGGGATAGGCGCTGTCATTCTTGGAGGACCACCTGTGTTGGCATCGATATTGGAGTGCGGAGCAATAGGCGCAACAGCGAGAAAGAACGGCTTGTCTGAGGCAATGGCTTTATCCAGTAGCCCTAAAGCCTTCTTGGCTATCAAGTCAGATGTGTGTGACCCATGATGATGAATTGGTTCGTCCTGGTTTCTCTGGTAGATAGGATTCAAGTACGAATACGTTCCGGGATCCAGAAGGAAGTCTGACAATGTCCACCCGGCTGGGTAGGGTGAGTCGTAGTTGTGAATTGTGTGAGAGTTGAACAATTTTCCGGTATAGTATGTATTGTACCCTGCTTGCTGTAGCCAGATCGGAAGATAGGCATCGTTGAGTCCCTGTTGGATGAACTTGGGATATCCACCTTCAACACAACTTGATTAGTATACATTGTAAGATTCAATATGAAAAGGCAGAAAAGATTAACTGACCATGTGGAGGATCCACATCCGTGACGTTGGTGTTGTGTGGTTGCTTGCCAGTCCAAAGCGCCACCCGAGAAGGACAACAAATTGCGGTCGTAGTGAAATGGTTATTGAATGATGTCCCTTCGTCAACCAAGAGTTTCTTCAGTAAAGGCATGTATGAAGAAGAGTCCATTACCCAATCCTGGTCATCAGACAAGACAAAGAGGATGTTTCTGTGCCTAGCCTCACCAAGGCCCAACTCCGAAGGCGTCCCATTTCCAAGTTCATTCAATAAAATCTGCAAATTCTGACCGAGTCCAGCTAGTTGTTCACTGCATATTGCAAGGCGAACAAGCCATGCTGCGTGGAATAGTAGTGATGTATGCATTCTGACGCGTGGTAAAAGTGGGGTCGACCTTCTTAGAAGATATGGAGGAAGGAGATGTAGAAATCATATGATATAAACTTCTACGACGTGAAAGCCTCATCGGTGAACATCTCATTCACACAATTTGAAGATATGCATGAAAGTTTGCTGCAGAGAAGCGAAGCGGCGGGGTATAGTGGAGCACGGATGAACTGGTTGCATACCGAGGCGCGGCGCAACCGGATTGCCGCACATGTTCCATCTAAGTTCATTCACGACATTGATGATTCAATCAAACATGGCGAGGGCCATTTTCCCACTCAAGCGGACTCACTCAAGCGGGCCACCCCTATTGGTTCACTGATACTTGGCGATGCCGGCATATGATCTGTCGACATCTCAATTCGATGGTTTGAAGCAAGATCTCAGGCCTAATTCTGCTGTCGGAGAAGTGAGGAACTATAACGAACAACTTCCACTTAGAAACCAGGAGTTGTAGCGACGAAATTCATGCAGAAAGAGCAAGCAAATAGCTATATAATAACCTTTTTTAGAATGAGGAAATTTCAAGTTCCATGCCTTCCAAGGTGCATTTCGAATTGGGACATTTATTCATATCTTTGCTTTCTTTCTCTATCATGCATTCATCAGCCCTTGGCGAGCAAATCCGTGATATATGTGTTCTAGCAGCAATCCTTTAACACATGCGCCATATCACAACTCCCCACTCACTCATTCCACATTCTCAAAATGGAACGTCGGCACCCCAGGAACAGCCGCCTCCGCAACCTGCGGTAACTTCTCCATCTTCTTCCCACTCTCCACCACCGTCCCCGTCTGCCCTCCCTCATCCACCCTCACCAAATCTACAACCTTTAATCCTGCCGCCTTCTTCAATCCCGGCACCATATTGGTCAAGGTCTTGACCTCATCAAACGCCAGCTTCCTATCAAACACTACATCTGGCTTCTCTCCAGCTTGTAGACGCTTCTTCAACGCCTGGCAAAACGGCATCGCCTTCTTCATCTCAGCTTTCTCGATCTTGCTCATCCATGCCTTATCGTCAAGAGTATGCGTTGATGGGTTCCAGGCATCGCGCACAAAACCGATGTACTTTTCTTGCCAGGCCGGAAACTTGGCGGCTGCGAAGATAGTCAATTTCTTTGGCTTCTTGAGATCGTAGCCGATGTCCTTGCCCTTGGCCTTCTTCTTTTGCTGCGCAGCTTCGGCGGAAGTGATGTTGCTGGATGTAGCGCGGACGTATTCGCGTTCCGCGGTCAAGGAAGCTATTGGTGCGGGAACGACGGGGTAGAGAGCATTTTGAATGGTGTGGGGTTTATTGAGGACTTCGAGCCAGATGTATTCTGACCAATGGGGTGCGATGACTGCGAGGAGAAGAGCTTGCAACTCAATATATTGCATGACCAGATCCTTGTGCATCTTGATTCCACCCGCCGTGCTGGCTTCACGGTAGAAATCTCTTGCGGAAGTAAAATTGTAAAGTGCCGATTGGAGCGCGAGCTTGTAGTTCGTCTCTTCGTAGTGCCCCTCTGCTTCATGTACAATGGCATTCATCTCGTTCCCGAAAAGAGCATCAAGGAAGTCGTTCTTCTCACCTGTTCGGAGGTTGGCTTGGTCTTTGACTTGCTCTTCGCACCATTCGCGGAGGGTAAAGAGACGGAGGACATTATTATCTGCGACATCTTCCTCAAAGTTAGCGTCTGAGACTCCGTCACCTCCATCTGCTAACGCTATACGGCTGGCATCGGCACCGTATTTCTTGACCATGTCGTCGAGAGTCATGAAATTACCGGTGGACTTGCTCATCTTCTCTCCATTCAAGAGCAAGTGACCATTAGCCCGGACACCCTTGGGCCAGTATTCTGGTGGAAAGATGGCAAGATGGATGTAGAGGAAGAAGGTAAGATGGTTGGGAATGAGATCCTTTCCTGATACTCGGAGATCCAAGGGATACCAGTACTCAAATTCTCTTCGCATAGACGCAAGAGTTTCCTTGGGAATCTTGCTCTCCTTGAGGATCTCCTCGCTGAGGTCTCTTCGTGCAAAAACATAATCCCAAACTTCATCAGTCATTTGTTCTGGCTTGATACAAGCAAGTCCTGGAGTCTTCCCGAATATGTCTTTGTGGAGGTAGTGAGCAATGGTGTAGTATGCCATATATATCGTACTGTCACTCAAACTCTCGACCAAGAATTGGGGATCCCAAGGAAGCTTGGAGCCGAGACCGTACGTTCTTGCGCAAGCCCACTGGTTGAGCCAGTTCAAAACACCCTCGAATGCGTTCTTGGTCTCCGATGAATATGTGTTCACGCCCTTTCCGTCGGCATTATCCACATACTTCAAAGCTGTCTCTTTCCACGATTGCTCTCCGTAGTCGAGGTACCACTGATCCATCAAGGCTACACAGCAGTCGTCTCCAGATCGGCTGACTACCTTCTTCTCCGGCTCCGAGTACGCAAATCCTTCTTCAGCATCAATCAACTGTTGCCGGACTTTTGGCTTTGCATCTTCAACCTTCTCGCCCTTGAAATCGCCAACCACCATAATACCTTGGTAGTAGCCCTCTTTGTAGGCAAGTTCCTTTGCTTCCTCGAGCTGTTTTGTGTCCTTTGGTGAAGCAATCTTCAGCTTCTTGACCAAGAATGGAGCAGTAAGATCACCGTAAGTTGGCGTCTTGATAATTGGCACAATCTCCAATTCTGCCCATTCCTTCTTAATGCCATAGTATTCAGCCTTCTTAGCCAAATCTGTAACCGTCGCAAAGTCATCCGGGCTGTCAGATGGTACAGATGTAACAACTCCAGTACCCTTCGTAGGAAGAACCGTCTCCATAGGCAAGATTCTCACACCTTCCTTGTGCACAGAAAGCGGCGCATTGACAAGAGTACCAACACAAGCCGAACCCATAATCTCCGCAACCTTTTCGTAAACGCCATTCTTGGGGAAGATGCCCTGGTACGCCATATTCCGCGCAGCTCGATCGGTAACAACATAGAATTCCTTTTCCGAAACCTTGAAAACGCCATACTTGATCTTGGGTCCCACGAAACAACACGTCTGGCCGTACATAGTCTCCGGTCTCAAAGTCGCAGGTACGAAGAAGACATCCGCACCCTCAGGAACCTTACCCTTGATCTCGGCTGCGGCTTCTGGTGCCCATTCCTTGACTTTCAGCTTCAAAGCCGTGTATTCTTGTGGTCCAACAGCCTCTCCTTCACTCCGGTCGTGATCCATACATGGTTGTCCATCCTTCGGCGAGTAAATCGTGTATCTCTTTCCGAACTTGATCTTTTTCAACTCCCTGAGACGATTCATCTGCCACCGGACAAAAGCATCGTAGTATGGGTTCGCATCCGTAGTCACAAACGAGCGTCGCCAATCGATTCTCGCGCCAAAGTTCGTGAGGTCCCGCTGGCAAAGAGGAGGAAAGTGCACAAGCCAATGCTGCGGATCAGCAAAGAGGTGGATTTCTTCCATAGGTATACCCAAGGCACGCATGATCTGGAACTGATACTTCATCTTGACGACCTTGCTTGCAGCCTTCCCCTTCTTCGCCGTGAACTTCGTGACATCTTCGTGGTGAGCCGTGGGTGCTGGTGTAGCATTCGTCTTCTCCTCAAGTACACCCTCATCTATGTATCCCTCAAAGTTCTGGCCAAACATCTTCACTTCGTTTATGAGTTTGTCGGCGCAGGCCTTGATTGGCATACCCGTGCAGTGGAAACCCATAGGAAACAGAGTCCGCTTGCCTTGCATACGCGCGAATCCAGCCGTGAACTCGATTTTCGAGACGCAGAAACTGTGGCCTGCGTGCAAGGTGCCGTTCATGTAAGGATACGCCATAGTTCCGAAGAACTTGGGGTGTTGTGCTCGAAGCTCGGCGGGGGAGATCGAGTGAAGAGGGATTTCGCTCGTAGACGGGGCATTGGGTTGGAAGACACAGTCTTCTTGCCACTTTGCCTGGTATTTCTTCTCAATGGCTATGAGGGAGTCTCTTTTTTCGGTCTGCAGAAATCAGTAGGGAGGGGTATGGAGGGGTAATCAACACCTACGCCTTTCAACTCCTTGGTTTTGGAGACTGTGAGGGACTCCATGGCTTTCACGGGGGCTTCGACAGAAGCCATGATTTCGAGTGTATAGATGTGTTGATCAGCCTCTAATCGAGGTTGTGACTCGGTTTTAGAGCCTACCCTGAGTCACCGCGTTTCGTCGGGATAGTCAAACCTCAAAATTTTGATGGGGTCTTGGTTATGGCGGGCTTTACATGCAGAATAGCCATAACGGTCACATAAAAGTTCGACAAATTACATATGGGCTGAGGATCACGGCAGAAGTGGGAAATAGTAAAGTGATAATAAGTATTTGATGAAATGCAAGATAGTAAAATATCTGGAGAGCTTTCAAATTCTAACAAAGTTCTCACAAAACCAAATTATCACCGCCACTCTCTTCCATCTAGACATAATGCCGCAACCCTCCCAAGCGCCCACCGTACAACCTCATCAACTTCAAGCTCTGCAACTCCCTCTCCTTCTGAGTTTTCACACCCCTCCAATCCACCACTGCAATGTTCGCAACCCTCATACGGCGGTCCGCCCAACAGGTCACACCTCTAACTACACAACCCGAAATTTACGTCTCTCCGTACAAAGCGCGGCGTCTCTGGCCCCCAGATTTCAGTAAGATATCGCCCAAACATCAGTTCCGGCTCGAGAGGAAGTATAAGAGGAGGGCGAAGCTAAAGTGGGCGCGGCCAAGATGGACTAAGGCGGTAAAGATTGCGCAGATGGGGAGTGTGGTTTGTATGCACCCAAACAGGTTCCTCGGTGGGATTTGTGTTTAATATTTGGGGAATAGAAAAGGATTGGTACTTGAGGAACATGTGCTGATGATTTGTCTGGATAGTTATTACGGTCTACGGCGTCTTGTTCTTAGACTGGAATAGTCAGGGAAATCCAGAGAATCAGCCGTTTCAGGGGGTGAGAAAGTGGTTCTTTGGATTGAGTGATAATATATGGACGAAGGATCATGTTAGACGGAAGGAGGGAGTTGATGGGACGAGAGCTGCTGGGGCTGGTACTTGAGGTATGGTGGAACAGGTGGAGACGTCAATGTATGAATAAGAGCTGCTCACCTGTATATGTTGTGATTGGCATCGCAAGGAGTTGGGTTGCTTGGCATTGGGATGTGGGATACCCTTGGGCCGCTGGATGACTATCTAGTCTGGCTGGCTGCAATGAAAGCTCTGCTCAAGTAATGCAAGTCCTGTACAGTGAAAGCTTGATTGCAGAATTTATTGGTATTGCACCCTTCCGCTAATTTCTCGTCTCTTCAAATACCATGTATGTCCATGGCACTGCAACGCCGTGAGGACCGAAACCAGAATCAATGTCCGTGAACAGCGATCCTTATATCCTCGAATCCACTGGTATAGCTGTTCTTGAAGCCTCTCATGGTGTTGAGGGCTTGGAAACCGCTCCCTTCGTCGTCCCGTGAGCTTATTCATCCACTGAAGTCTTCATGATAAACCAAACCAAAAGCCATCTCTTCCGCCCTTCATCCTCACCTCCCAGCCCATCCAAAATTCCCACCCATCCCAATCCCCAACGCACCACCTCTACTCTCATTCACCGGCCTCTTCGCCACCCTCCCCTGCGCTTTCACACCCTCCACCACCTTATCCAGCTGCGTCTCTACCACCACCCCTCCAACCACCATCTCCGCGAGACACGCATGCAGTGTTTCAAAATTAAAGATCAAATCCAACTCGCACACATTTTCGAACAGTCGGTCCAGCGCCTCGACGTAGACTTGTATCAGATCGATGAGCGCGAGTGGAGACTCGGTGGATGTGGAGATGATTATGAAGTAGAGAGTTGCGTAGTGCCGGTAAGTGACGAGGGAAGGGACGTCGTTGTGCTCGGAGGTATGGGTTGTGGATGTACCGCTGGAGGCGAGGAGCGGTGGGAGGGGTAAGAAGTTGCAAGATCCGGCTGGGCGGTGGGAGACGAGGGTGAAGATTTCGGAGATGAGGCGCTGTTGAACGGATGTATCCTGCAGTTGTTAACTTTCCTGTATATAGAAAGTGACTTGTAGGGGAAGGAAGCGGACGTACTAGTTGGGTGTAGAATTTCGTAAGGCGCGGCTGGCCTGAGTTATTGAAGACAAGCACGGCGTTGATCATGATGTTCAAGTCAAGGCCAAAGATTAGATTTTTTAAGTACTTATTGTATTTGTTCTTGAGTGAAGAAGATTGAGGTTCAATTGATATTGTGCAAGGCTAAAGAGAAGGCTGACAGAAGTCACGGCCAGGCCCGCGGCCCCAGCAAAATGTGGGGTAAGCTATCCTCGAGCTTCACCCTCGAGCTCAGATCATCGACAAAGAACCACAAACAATAACATTGGACAAAGATCCTCGATCTATCCAAACTTCGTCAATTCATCGCCCTTCTGTCAAGTCGCTCCTTCAACACACTCTCTACACCAAAATGACTCGCTCCACAGCTCTCAAGCTAGTTCGCCAAACTGCCCATCGTATCACACCAATGGGAGCTCGCCGTATCTCAACTTTCATCCCTCGCTCTGCCCAAACTTTCCGCAAGGCAGCCCTGCCAATTGCTGGCACTTATGGCTCACGAGCAAGTGCCAGTGTTATCCAAGCTGCCCGGTATCTGTCAACCAGCAGACCTCAAGCCAAAGGTCTGTCTCCGGAGTCCGAGGATCCGCAACCAAAGGAGGCTGAGAGTTATGTAGAAGGATTGGCCCCAGCCGAGATCACCATCGATCAGTATCACGAGATTGCCGATGAGTATCTGAACAGCTTGATTGAGAAGTTGGAGCAGTTGCAGGAGGAGACTGAGGAGGTTGATTGTGAATACAGTGTTTGTTTTCCCTCCGTATCGAACCTCTTACTTTCACCGAAACCGATCTGCGGCCATCCCTTTGATTTAGCATGATTAATTTCTGGTACTTACTAATTAATTGCACCTACAGGCCGGCGTCCTCACCGTCACCTTCCCGCCTAACGGTACCTACGTCATCAACAAGCAACCCCCCAACAAGCAAATCTGGCTCTCTTCCCCCATCACCGGCCCCAAGCGCTACGACTACGTCATGATGAGTGAGGGCCAGGATTCGAAAGAAGGCACTGGCGTCGGAGAGTGGATGTACTTGAGAGATGGCAGCACTCTGACAGAGTTGGTGGAGAAGGAGATCGGTATCGACATGAGCAACCCATATGCTCCTGTTCCCCACCGAGGAGACTGAAGCGTCTGTGATGTGGGCATGCCTGATATCGAGACGCAAAATTGTGAATACTGCAGCGAGGAACGCAAAATGGTTTAAGTGAATACGGATTTGAGAATCTTCGTTTCTTCAAGTGTGGAGCAGAGCACACGGAGTACCTACGGCGTTCATGAGGTGTATGATGAGGAATAATCTCCGAATAGGAATGGAATATGAGATGCTCTCTTTCGACCTGTGGTACCGCTAGTCTGTCAATTGTGCTTTCGTGGTTCATTCGTGGTATTTTAGTGTTCCCTAATGGGCCAAATACAGCAAGTGCTGAAGCCTGGAATGAGTCCTTCGATATTGTTTTTGTACAAGGCATCTCTCCATCTTTTTCGATTCTTTAAGCGGTTATGGCAGTGTCTCGTGTTATCTTCACGCATCAAATTGCTATTGGCAAAGTTTGAGTTCGGAATCAGAAGCCCCTGGTATGCTGCCCAGAGATCTTGGGTATCATTTATCTTTTCCTATGCTCACATATGGGATCAAGAAATCGTAACCTTGAGGTCCATGTTTCTGTTCATTATATATTCCTACTTTGTCCCATCGCTTTGTCCATCTCAGGCTCCCAGCAAGCCTCAAAGAGCAAATGTGGTGGCAGTGCACGCGGTCTGGCACGGCACTCTGCAAGCGAAAAGCCACCATGCTCCAGCCCTCAGGTGCTCCCCTATATAATGCATTTGACTACACTTTCATTGCTCTTGACCACTTTCTCTTCTATTTTCCCAAACTTTTTTCTGTAACTTCAAATTCCATCAGAAATCTACCCCAGCAAATCCAGCTCCTCTAATAACGTGCAATGACCATGACTCCCGAAGAAGCCCACAAAGCCATGCAAGAACTCTCCTTCCAAAAGCACGAGAAGAAGCTTCACGCCTCCCCAATTCCAGATTTGAAGTCGCAAAAACAGAAGCGTTGAAGAAACCTCAAGGAGAGACTTTGATTCTTTGCCTCGATGATGCTTCCCATGCAGGCGTTCCATCTCCTCAAAAGGGCTACGGAATCAGCAACCTGGTCCGCTTGACTCGCACTGTGTGCCATACAACGACATCGGGGAGGAGACAAGTCGCGTCTTATGATGCGGGTGCGGCTGGCGGAGGACCAGCTGAGTTTGAGTGCAGGGTGAAGGAAGCGTACGCGTTTGTCTGTAATAACTTCTCGCCGCTTGATCAATGGGAATTGGATGCTGGGTTAGCGGTTGGCGGGAGCTGCGTTGATGGAATTATACGAGTTTGGTGGGTGATGTTGGGCTGTTGACGAAGAAGGGATTGGAGGATTGGGAGGAGGTGTGGAACGAATGGAAGGGGCGTCATGAGAAGGGGAAGGGGGGAAAGTTTTACTAGGCAGGTTTGCTCCATCTTCGCGACCTATTATATTTATTGTCATATTTGACTACTGTCAAATTTTCCTTTGTGTCATTTCTTCGGTGCCTGCTTTCAAGTTATGGATTCCCAAGAGTTTTTATCCAATTAGCTATAGGCGTTTCTACATTTCTAAGTCTCTTAAATCATTTACTGATACCAATCCCATTAATATTATCAAGTTCACCACATATCCTACCTAGATAAAGATGTTGTCTTCGCTGTAATGCCTTTAGACTTTAGGAGGAATAAAACTGATATAAGAGATATTGAAGATACTCCATAATGGTATTACCTTCCTTATGCCCCTAGAATAGTACTCGCTAAGTATTCGCTCGTTCCCTCCGGCCCAGAGTGTCATATAATTTGGCGCTGGGTTACACTAGTATCACCCTCAAAGAATCAATTACACGACCTTACGACTCACCGTCTGCATAAACGGAAATTGCCTGAGCTACCTAACCTGCACCCTCCAATACGCGATACGTGATTAACAGTAAATTCAATATGGGATTATTGCATCTCAGGTTGGACAAACAGCAAAGTGACACGTCCTGATTTACCCGCTTGTCCTGTGAGGTACCCCGCTTTCCGTGTTTTCTATTTCTGGCTACCAGCCAGCCGTAGACTCTCACATGCCTTTACACATCTGTTTTACTTGTTTCAGAGAAAAAGGGCTTGGTGACGGGCTGCATTGGCTTTACCTAGCAACGCCTCGTTACACAGACTTTCAGCACGGTTTTGGCATCCACTGGCGCCTGTTCCATTCGGGCAGTCGAATAAGGAGGCGCCCCCAATTGAGAATGATATATCGTTCATTGTTACATGTCAAGACGGAAAGGGCTTTCTCGGACGCAGCTGAGCTGAAGTGATCGTTGGCATGAAAACATGATTCCTGCGAATTCGATGTACAGTCTCGTCGAGAGCAAGTCTCAATTAGGTAGAACACGATGTTCTAGGCAGTAAAACAGCGTGAGACGATGGCTAGCCATCTACGTAATATGAAATATCTGCAAGGTACAAGTATCCTGGTACCTAGATGCTAAATATTTCTCCGCAGCTTCGATAGCTACAAGGCTCGATAATATCACGCTATGAATTCAATAAGGCTCTCCCAATGTCAAAAATGAGAGGCCAGCTCCGCCTTCGCAAGCTACTCAAGTGGGGTGCATAAAGCTCAGCCCTACTCAACCTATCAAAATGAGAAGTAAAGCGACTCAGCTAGCCTGCTACAAAAAATATCGTAATATTTATGATACGGTGGCAAATCAGAAATAGGGAACAGCAAGCCCATCCAGCGAGTCTGCAAGCCATGAGCTTGCAGGCTAGGCTGAGGCCTACAGTCTTCCACCTAAACTCACCAAAATACCACTTATCTACCAGCCAAACAAAATAAAGCATAGCCCGTAGCCCATCGTAAAAATCACTCTTTCTAGCAATCATGATCTTGAGTATATCATTTCGTCAAGACAATGCCGGAAGGAGCGAATTGCTGGGCAACTGGCTGCTTGACAAAATAAACCAATCCTGTCTTATATTTCGAGTCTCAATACGACGTGGCGTTTGCTAAAACAAGGTATACAAGAGTATGTTAATAAGATTCGAGAAGCTCCAATGAATAATAAAGAAGGTGAATGATAAATCCTAATATTTTTACAAGTAACAATTTAAGAGGAATTAACCCCGCAACAATGGATATTAATTAGGTAATAATAGCGGCTCCTGCTATGATTTACTGCATTGTTTAGAGATCTATCATTTTCTACCACCATGGCGGCCATAACCGAAGCTGAACCATGGGGTAGAAAGACGGCCCGCAAGCCAGCTCAGTAGCTAGCCACAGACCTCTACCCTTCATTACTCTTCCGTGCTGAGCTTTTCTGACTGGATCCAACAGCTTGCTCTCTTTCTCTGTTGCCTGATATGCCATGCAGCTCTTATCCCATCGTCTAATTAGTTCGCTTCCAATGGAATTTAATGAGGACAATTGCATATATCTCTCCTACACGATCCCCCCGTTCCATTCTTCCTCCAAAACCATTGCCACACTTTCTTCACAAACACTCCTGAAAGCTTTGTACTCCTCTAAACCTGCTTTGAAGTAGAGCAGAGTCAGATCTTTCTCCAACTCTTCACTTGTTCCTCATGCTGCTCGCCATTCCAATCCTCTACGCCACCGTCGCAGCCGCAGCTGTGGCAGAGCCTCGCGATGCCTGCAACCATGATAACTGCCTTCGAGGTGATTATAATTTGTCCACAGTTCAAAGACATCTGTACTAAAGTCTATTTAGCTGTAATTGCCTCAGCCTTTACTGATATCAGCGGCCAAATCGACTGTTCGTCCTACCTGAGCGCTACAGTCACCCCCGCAGTACCCCCAGGATCCCCGTAAGTCTTGATCATCTTCTTCGCTCCTGAGAGAGTCGAACATGCCTTTTTCAATCATCATTCAATGAACTAATTCTCATCGCATATCAGCACGGTAACAGTCTGCAACGCCGTCCTCGCCGGTGAAACTCTCATCCCCCCAGCACCAACCGTCATCCCCTCGTACATCCCGTCCTACGCCTCAGCCTGCTCCGGCTCCGTGCGATACTCCTCCGCCTGCGAATGCGTTAGCGTCACGCCCGTAACCATTACTGTGCCAACGCCGGCCGCCTTCACCGTCTCGCAAACGAGCAATGTCGCTGCAGCCCCAACCATGAACGTAGTGCAGTTCTATAATGGCTTCGTGTGTGACCCTACAGATAATATACTGACGGATACGGCCGCGCCGTTGGATGTGTGTACACCTACAACGTTGAGCTACTCCTTGAATTTTGCCTCGTTTGTCCCTGCCGGTGGGCTCACTGCTGGGGAGTGCTCGGTCAATTTTTATACGACGCATGATTGTAGTGGTGGGCCACAGGGAAGTGCGCCTGTGGACTCGACGGCATGTTTTAATTTCTTGACGTATTCGGCCATTATGTTGGTTTGTTCTTGCCCGGCCTCCGGTTAGACGGGAGATTGTGTCAGTTGGAAATCACATGTCGTCACGTGCTCTAGCTTAATGTCTTAGGCTTCCGCATCTCAGATACGTCTTCCTAACGGACCATATATTCTAGAGCTTGGGGACACCTGAACTTGTTTCTATATAGTGGACAATATACTCGATTCCCCTGATACTCTAACTCGCTCAAGTGCAATCACTTCCTTCTATTATTATTGTGGCCACCACATGCCATATTGTTGAACCGAGCTTCAATACTTAGCGCTTCTATATTAGGTTAGGCACGTTCTAGGGGCATATAAACCTCCTTGTCAAGCATTACCTCTTGTACTTTAGACAGCAGAATGTCAACTATTTGAACCCTTATATTTTGGTTCTCAATTAATCGAGGCAGCATAGACCCTCCAGATTGGACAAAGAAGTGTATTGCGAGCCCATCCGTATGCGTTCAAGTCCACTATCCCGAGTCATTTCCAAGTCACCGACTGCTTTGAGTAATGTAGCAAATTTGATTAGTTATGGCGTGGGTTTATTCCTCGATTTTCGCCTTCAATTGCTGGTGTTGCCTGGAAGATGTCGTGGTTTTCGGTATTCCATGATACCACAGAATCGGAGTACAGGGAGGCGGTGGCATATGTGAGTCCAGGTCGATGTCCAACCTATGTGAACGAATTTTGAATCCTAGATGATGTGGTGACATGAATCTTAGAAAGGAGTCAAAAGAACCGGAATACCTGTCCGCGCTCTCGCAGCTTTCGACTCCGTCTGTCCTCCCTGCTTACTATTCTCCCTCCCCATTGACCTTCCTCCCTGCATCGCCGGCGTCCACCCAGATACAGGCTGCAGTTTCACCCCTCTGCTTTGGACGATCGCCCAACTAGCTTCTCATACCGGCCTTACCTTCGACGAAAAGTATGTGACAGGACCTATTACCGGCCTACAGAATGAGTATTATTACAATAAAGGCATTAGAAACTGGGGCGTGGGTCGTGTCTATCTTCCGTCAAAATCCATCTCGGAGGTGGCTGTCATGACTCCAAATCCTCAGCTACGACAGGAGAATGTGTATACCGAACAGTGCGTATGAGAGTCAATGCGAAAGAGCCGGAAGTCGGAGAAAGTGAAATGAGAATGGATGAATGCAAGGGAGCATTTGACGACTTCGAGAAGACTGTCGTGAGAGTTAGTGGTGGCGGGCTGTATAAGTGCCAAGCATTGGAGGGCTGGAAATTGAAGCACCCGTTGGTCGTGATTGTAAAGAAGGGGTATACAGATGAGGGATAGAGTTGTGTGAGGTGGAGTGAGAAGCATGGGAAGGGAAGATGGAGGAGGATGAGTTTGTTGGGGTTGGAGAGTAAGACGATGGGGGTTGCTGTTGATATTAGGCAGTTTAGTATTGCGAAGTGAAGTAAAGGTGAGAAGGTCTGAGGAGCTCGATATCGGAGCTTCGTGCGGTCAGTATGTCTGAAATAGCAGGTGCCAGAAGAAGGTTTGTGTCAATCAGAGCCGATATTCAGGGGCCTTTGTTGTGACAGCATATTATTTCATTCGCCTAAATGGATGAGCATTTGAGAGTATATTTAGAGGTCTGCAATATCAGATACTTTATGAGCTTATAGACTTTATAATTTTGTGATTGTATTTTATAGATTCTTTTTATAACGTAGATTGTTCTCTTTCTTAAAGGAAGTTAAAGTGCTAATATCATAATGCACTACTATCTTCCCCCTTCCCCCCGAATATTTGTCAATACCCAAAATTTCAGGGCGAAGAGTTTAAAGGAGGGCATTTAAGTGGTGAGATACCCGGGTAGAGACCCAGTTTAACGGATTCAGGGTGCCGATAGAAGGTTCAAGAAACCGGAATCCCCAGAAAAGTGACAAAATATAGTAATCCTATTCACTAACCCCACCCCCTTAGTAAGTAGGGGCTATTTGCAGGGGGAAAATGCGGCCGATATTGATACGCCGATTTCAGGGACACCTTTATTTCAGCAGTAACAAAACTTTTGCAACCCTTCACTAAATTTCCTAAAATTTAGTATTTGGGCTCTACAGAAGCCAAATTGTCTTCCTGAGAAGTTTTAGAAAATTTGTTATAGGTTTAATGTTGTTTGTTGAGTCTGAAAGTAATTGGGGGCCAGTATGGGCCTTTTTTTTCTCCCACGGATAGAGGGCCTCATGCCCACTCTCGAAAAATCAAGCTGGTTTCCGCCCTTGCTCAAATCACATTTGCATACTTCCGAAATTAAAGAGAATACGGGAGGTGCCCAGGTGGACTTTATTACCAACACTTCTACACTGTGGGGCTGGCGTTCTGCCGTAGCCTTGCGACTGTGCATTGTAGACCAAGCCTTGAAATCGAAAATGTAAGGTTACAGTGCCTCCGCCCTTCAGCGTTTTTTTTTAGCGTTTTTCATCGATTTCGCCTCTTTAAAATTCGGACCCCTCTATTGATCACTTTAAGCCCTATTTAACTACCGCAGACACGTAAACTATATCCTTTTCTTCCTTAGGATATTATTACTGAACTTATATTAATCTTTTAAACTAATTAGGATGGCCCTATGCCTTTAAAAGCATGATATAGAGTCGATCGATTGAATCCTTTACGATAACCTTAAAATCGATATAAATGAGCTCGCATTCGAATACCATACTATATATAATACTATATAAAAGAGAAGGAAGAAGCTAATAATAGAGAAGCTGCTTAAAAGACCCCTCCCTATCTCTAAGCCTGGATGTCGCCCGTAAGCTAGTCCTAAAGTCGAACGATTTATATAGAAGCTCTTAAAGCATAAGTCTGACCTCTTTTAAAATGAAATCGCAGACTATATATAGCTTAAGTTTGCCATCCCTCTTAGCCGTATGGCAATATTAGACCTACTTAAACGAATTAAGACGTTATAGAAGACATTCACGATAATTGTGTTATAAAGGGATGAAGAGCTAATTTCAGTATAGAGATATAAGATATTAAATTAATGACCGGAGCAGCTTATTTTTATAGATAAGGTTACTTCTAATAAGAAGATAATATATAGGAAGTACAGATACGCGCTAATTAGAGTTCCTATAAAGCTAAAAAGGATGTTAAAGAGCTTTAAGCATTAGTCTATCTTACCGGCTCTTAATATTAATGGCTTCTTTGCCTTATTTATATACTAAGGGAGTATAATAGCTAAGATCTTTAAGAATTAGCTAGAATTTTAAGTTCTTCCTTTAATAAAGATAGGATATAATTAATGAGAGATCCTAGTCCCTAATAATTGCTTTATTTATAAGTCTATAAAGGTGGCTAAGCTTTATTTACATTTTAATATCGATTTGTACCTTCTTCTATTATACTATCCTTTCTTTAATCCAATTAAAGAGATGTTTTATAATTTAAAGTTATATATATATAAGAATTAGAAATAAATAAAGGGAGGATATAAAAGGTTTAAGGCCTTCCTTTAAGATGCGGTTATAACGATTAGCTAAAGTGTGGGGTGTTAAAAGAGGGCAAGAGCGCACTTTAAATATAGTGAGTATATAAGAGAAGAGCCTATATATTAATTTAAAAGAAAATCACACTTTTAAAAGCCTATAAACACCTCTTATATCCGCGTTTGTATCGTCTTCAGCCTTAATTTCTTCACTATACTTATAATCCTTATCCCTAAAGCTATCCTCATCCTTTTATTTCATATCTTAACCCTTATCTAAATCAATATCTCTATAAAGCTCCCTATTAGTCCGCAGATCTATATTATTTAAATCTCATTCGTCCTTTACAACCTCTCTCTCATCCTCATCCTATAATTAACTAATAACTTATACTTTAAACGGCGATATCTACTCTTTAATAATATAAAGAACACCTTAAGAAAGATCGAGTTTATAAGCATCTTTAAAAGAGATCTCTTATATCTATTCTAAGGTTAGCTCTACCAATTGCAGCGCTGATATTATGCTATTAAGGCTTAACTATCGATTAAGGGGTAATTTAGCCTTTAACCACTTTACGAACCTTTTAAAAATCCCTTAAATTAGAATATGCCTAGCAATTAAACTTAAAGGGCTAATTGAACTCAATACTTATAAAGTAG
>AYLM01001862.1:0-19438 GCA_001625345.1 Cairneyella variabilis | reverse complement strand
ATTTAATATTACTATTTTAGAGTTATCGGTATATCGGATATTCGTTTGGGATTTGAGCAAGGATGAGATTTAAGGCGGATCTCGGTTACTGGTTGCCTAAGGGTAAAGGCAACGCAATCTCTCTTAGGGCTCCTGAAGTTGTCAATGCCTTCATACCGCAGGGTTGGCATACCTGTCACCTTTCTCACTCAAAGGCTTCCAAATTTAATTGCCTTATCCAGATCCAAGATCCGTAAAAGCCTGCGGTCTCATAAGGCTGCTTAGTATTAAAAGTATCCTCCTACTGGAATAAGGGTTGGTGGTATTAAGGCCCATTACCGAGTCGCGAATGGTATTAGGCCCCAATACCACTAGTCCTTTATTCCAGGCCGCTGTGTTGCCCAAGGCGACTAGCGTGGTCAGTAGAGACTGCAGAATCATGTAGGTTCCCCTTGGCTTTTAGTCTTGCGTATGGTTGCTAAGATAGGACTCTGCTGCCGATAATCACAGCTCTATAAGCCTCGCCACTGCTAATCACTAAAAGCTAAGAAACGATCAGCAAGGCTTAGCTCTATTAGGCAAACTCGGGCATGATCGACATCCATAGAGTTCGTCTATGACTTTGCTTTTGCTTCTTCCTGGTCTCTTAGCTCATGCTGATATCCGACTTAGGCCGGCTGTGAATATCCACGTCAACACCAATCAAATCCTTGGGAAAGCACACCATCCATTACATCGACACTTCAGTCGAGAATTATTTGCGCAATTTGTGTGAAGGTGGCTGCCGCAAAGAAGCATCTCTGGGTGATCAGCATCGCTGGCAATACGAAGGCTAATAGACCACGGCGCCAACACGTGGCCTGCATTATTGACCCTTATGAGCAATGCCTCTCCTGCTGTCGACTAGTACCGATATGTACAAAATCTCTTATTATCATTGGTGTTGAGGATTAATAAACTCATCGGCAGTTCACTGGGGGAATATGCCGACTTCAGCCAGCCACCGCGATCAAGATGTTACCTATAACGATATCTCACCTTCGCCCTATACATTCTAGCATCCTTGCGAGAATCATTAAACTCTGTGGTTTCATCAGGCGGCAAAGCCCGTAAATGTGGCGCTCAGCCCGGATTCTGCATTTTTTTTTTTTTTAACTAGCGAACCCTCTGTAACAGCCACCAAAACTGCATATGCACTGTCAGCACACCCCGATTAAAGATTCCCACGTTGACGGAAAGGGCGGCTCAATCATGTTCTTCAGCTTTATGCGCGGCTCGGGTTGGTTAGCAACGTGGCACGTCCGCGACAAGGGAGGCTGTCCGCGGTGTGTCATGAGGCTCAACGCCTCGGTGACACAAGGCGGAAGCGTGAGGAATCACTCAACCCAATTCGGTGGAATCGATTTTATAGCAACCAGAGTGTCGGTGTATCAACTTGAAAACTACTGGTTCCCCGCGCAAAACGCCCTTCGTAAGTACACGCGTACACGCGTACCCGCAGGATCTTGCAGGATAGGTCACATTTACTCGGTGTTCTCGGCAGATCAATGATTGAAGAAACCCTTGAGAGATTCTGTTTAACAGGGCTCCTCATTTTGGACCTGATCACCACCTCTTCTACTAGAATTGGCCTTTTGTGGCTTCTTGGATGCGACCCCACTGCGAAGTCGCTGTACGAATCATTCTCACATGCACGGAGATAGTGTCGTGGAAAATCAATGCGCAAATGAAAGCTATAAGAATCATGTGATATTTTTCTGGAGTTTTCGAGATTCCAAGTACTTCTGGCGGAAATGTAGGACCAAATCATGTTCACGCAAATGCAACAAGTAGGATCGGATTCGTGGACATCATTCATTACTATTCCTATTCCGTTACCACCACACGTTCATCACTACTGGTATTGATGTATGCTCGATATTGCTTCCTGGAAATGCAGAAAGGGTATTATTTCCCTCAGCAGCAACCACAGTCGCAACCGCAGCAGCTGCAGGAGCAGGACTTCTTCTTTGCATGATGTCCACTTCCACCACGAAGATTTGTGACATCGCCAGTGAGGCTCATCTGCGGAAGAGGAGTCTGCGATGTAAAAAGTTACATTAGCAATAGTCCCCGAAAATAGACATAGATAACGAGATACGATGCTGGTGACTTACTGGCTGCTTGACCTCGATAGTGATGGGTTGAGTGGTCATCTTTTGAAGCGCTTTCGTAGGTTCCATGATGATGATAGGAGGCATTTTGATTTATTCTGCGCTGTTAGAATTTATGTAAACGGAGTACCTACTTCATTCAGAGCTCACCTTGCTTAGCAACTCTTGCTAGTCTTGGCAGTACCTTTTATGGATCCGGGATAGCGATAAAGAATGTCTTATGCTGAAATTGAAGGCTCGACATGTACGGGAAATGTACTTTCATCATGGAATGGGTCTCTATTTATCATTCCGATGTGCCTTGGGTTCAGCTGGGCTTGTTGATTGCTCCTATCAGAGCACCCGCTTCATGATTGCCAGGCTGTAGGGGATGATATGCACCTCTCCGCCCTTTTTGTGGTCTTGTGGTGGCTTCAAGTATGGCAAGCACCATCAATCGACCTATCGCGAGTTACTAATTGGACGTGACGTGGGGACTCTCCATCGACCGAAGCTGCACCACAAAATCTCTTACTCATATCTGATACAACAAGTATAGTATTGATATGGAGTACGTGCGATACCTGGCATTTTGGGGTGCGGCATCACTCTCGTCGGATAGCACATACAGACGAAGAGACTTTACCAACAATTATTCATTATTATCACTATCTCCTCCGTTACTCTATTCTTCCTAGTCCTCCTCTGGTTCCTCCTCTGGTTCCTCCTCTGGTTCTTCCTCTTCTTCCGGTTCTTCCTCTGGTTCTTCCTCTTCCTCTGGCTCTTCTTCTTCAGGTTCCTCCTCCTCTGGTTCCTCTTCTTCCGGTTCTTCTTCTGGTTCCTCTTCTTCTTCTTCCGGTTCTTCTTCTTCAGGTTCCTCCTCCTCCGGTTCCTCCTCTTCTTCTTCTGGTTCCTCCTCCTCTGGTTCCTCCTCTCCTTCTTCGCCTTCTCCCTCTTCACCCTCTTCACCCTCTTCTCCTTCTTCGCCTTCACCTTCTTCACCCTCACCCTCTTCACCTTCTTCCTCTTCTCCACCTTCACCTTCTTCTCCCTCACCCTCTTCACCCTCTTCTCCTTCTTCGCCTTCTTCCTCTTCTCCACCTTCACCTTCTTCTCCCTCTTCGCCTTCTCCTCCTTCTTCCTCTTCTCCACCTTCACCTTCTTCTCCCTCTTCGCCTTCTCCTTCACCTTCTTCACCCTCACCCTCACCCTCTTCTTCCTCTTCGCCTTCTTCTTCTTCACCCTCACCCTCTTCACCTTCTTCTCCCTCTTCCCCCTCTTCACCTTCTTCTCCTTCACCTTCACCCTCTTCACCTTCTTCTCCCTCACCCTCACCCTCTTCACCCTCTTCTCCGTCGCCTTCTCCCTCTTCACCTTCTTCTCCCTCACCCTCGCCCTCCTCACCTTCTTCTCCCTCTTCTCCCTCTTCACCTTCATCTTCTTCGCCCTCACCCTTACCCTCTTCCTCTTCACCCTCTTCTCCTTCACCCTCACTTTCTTCGCCTTCACCCTTTTCTCCCTCACTCTCTTCCCCGCGTTCTCCATCTCCCCTTTCCCCCTCTCCCTCGTTTCCTCCCGCGGTCTCCTTTCCACTATGTTCTCTTTCACCCTTCTCTTCCTTCTCTTCCTTCTCTTCCTTCTCTTCTTTTTCTTCTTTTTCTTCTTTTTCTTCTTTTTCTTTCTTCTCTCCATTCTCTCCCTTCTCTCCCTTTTCACCCTCTTTGCCTTTCTCTCCTTTACTCTTCCCACCCTCAGAAGCCGTTGGTCCCTCTCTGTTCTTCATCCCCCCTGGACTTTTCCCTCCCTTTTTACTCTTTTCCTTACTACCACCCGAAGGCTTCTCCGAAGCATGCCTTGCCCCACTTGAATGAGATTCCTTGTGACTCTGACCAATTCCTCCACTAAATAATGGACATCAGAACGATTAGCATATTCCCTGAGATGATAGAAGGGGCAGTAAGTTGAACGGCAGATACATACAGTGCACCACCGAGCGCGGCTCCGACGGCTCCGACGGCTCCTACGGCGCCCGCAGCACCTGTTAAGCTGGGTCCAGAAAATTCGAAATGGTGGCCCGCACTTCCTCCGACATCTCTAGATGTCTCTTTTCCGGGAAGTCCTCTTTCGGTATGTGCGCCTTGATGTTTACCCAATTTCGGTCCGCTATGGAGAGATGACGCATGAGGACTCATTGGTTGATGAGGCGTTTTGGGTGCATGTGCTGGGTTTGCTACATGCGGAGATGTGTGAGTAAGGTGGCTAGGTTCCCTGTGAGTCGTTGGAGAATGATGGGGCTTTTCCTCATGATGGGGCTTTTCCTCATGATGGCGTTTCCCTTCATGGTGGGGTTTCGCCTCAAGATGTGTCTCTCTCCCCATTGCCGCTCTGTTGCTGTGATGTTCTGTCTTGGCAAGCTACAAACGCAAGTTCAACAGATTAGCAAACCATAACTAAGATACAAACGAAAAGCTCATTTGACTAAAGATGAACTTACTTCATGGGTGCTGTGCGGTTTTGGAGACAGCGGTGGAGCCGAAACTTTTCTCGCGGTGGGACTGAGATCCTTCGCAGGCTGTTGGATTTGGCTTTTGGAGGGAGCTGCCCTGTTCGCATTATTAGCTCCTTGTGGACCTACAGTCCTATCTCGGTTAGGCTTTGAAGTTGGTGATGTTGGTGACTTTGCAACCGCAATAGCAGCCTGGCTGAACACAGCAGTTCCCGGTTTTTGTTTGGGCTTGCGGATGACTTCTGTCTTGCCCGGGCCAGATATCATCGGCATGTGAGTTTCTTGATATGTTCCGGATGGCACATGAGTCGATATCATCGGCATGTGGGTTTCTTGATGTATTCCGGATGCTACATGAGTCGAAAACGACCTCGATACATTCTTTTGGCCGGCCAATTTCGAGGATGTTGCTTGCCCGCTCATTGTCGCGCTCCGTCCAAATGCAGGAACTGATGCGATGGGTTCTTTAGGGACAAGATTTCGCTGTGTAAGAAATGCCCGCAGTGTCGATTGAGGCCGTGATTCTCGGTTTTGTGCTAGCTGCATGTAATCCGGATACGCAGGTAACTCGACCGGGCTACCAAGAGGAATCGGTGTATATCGACCACGATTACTGGCCCATTCCTTGGGTATAATAGCCAGTGGACTTGGAGCTGGCGCAGCCACTGAATTTGCTTCGAGTTCGAAAGCTTGTGATGCGGTAGGGCTCCCACCGCCGAGGTCTCTTGTAGGAAGTCGTACCTGTGAGTCGGATCCTTCATTTGCCAATGTTTGCGGCGTCTTGGCTGTGATGGTCTTCTCTGAACTCGGTTTCGCGTCTGAAGGTTTTGATTGATCGTCCACTGGCATTTCGACAGGACTGGCGATCGGCTGTTTGACGGAAAGCTTTTTCGGTGTCTTTATCGACGGTGTCTCTGCAGGCTGTTTGACGGGAAGTTCTTTTGCTGTCTTGGTCGATGGCGTCTCTGTAGGCTTTTTGGATTTCGGCACTGCTGCAGGATCGAATACTGTGCCGTGGTTCGTCGAGATCATTGAGTCCATCTCTGCATTTTTCTCCGCTAAAGGAGTCCAATTCTTGGCCAGATGTAACTGGTCGATATAGAAAGGCTTGTCCTCCGCTTGAAGCCACTTCCTTGCTTTTTTGGCCTCTGTACAAAGAGGCATGGAAATTGTCACCGAAGCTGGTGAGATACTTTTTGCAATGATGGGAGCAGTATCCTTGGCAAATTTCGAGCGTTTCCTCTCCAGACCACTAGTCCAATTCTCAGTACCCGCCTGAAACGCCAGCGGATAAGTCCCAGAAACCTTTCGCGAGTCTAGCCACCGTCTGCTGGGCAAACCTTCAAGAGGATCTTTCGACTTCTCGTCATTCGATTTCTCGTCTTTCGACTTCTCATCTTTCGGTTTCTCATCCTTCAACTTCTCATCTTTGGACTCTCCTGCCTTCAGCATCACCGAGAACGTTGACCAGACACTGTAGCCATTTGGGATGACATCAGAACAGCAATTTACACATAATCTGCGAGTGTCCAAATAGCTGATATCCGAGTCGGACTTATGGAAGAATCCAAGACGGCTTGGGTATGGCGATTGCTTATCCTCCACTCTGTACTTAGGGAAATGTGGACAGCTATGTCCTCGACCGGTGAGTTTCGTAGCAAGGTATTCAGCGGTGCCTCGGATTGCGCTAGCTTCAGCGAACGACAAGACTGGCGTGCTCGAGACCTGATCCTTTTCTGCTACCACAGCACCAAATAAGGTGGACTTTGTAGCTGAGGGAGATTTTGGCGATTTTGGCGATTTGGTGCTTGTTCGTCGGGTCGTTGGCGTTTCGGAAGCCATTTTCAGTACTGTAAGAAGACGACGAAAGAAGTTAAACTCAAATGATATCTGATGGAGAAGACAGTCAAACTTTCAACAGCTCTTCCAAATCTGTGGACAAGTCCTGGGATCTCGGGGCAGTCTCCGGACCCTGAAAATCAAGCTTCAGCCTCAGCCTTCCACACCAAAACATACAGCAAAGACAAGCGGGGCAATTTTGACTTGAAAAAGCAATGTTAAGCCACAGCGGGGAATTTTACAGCGGACGGTCGAGTGAGATGGGCGAATGAAGGGCCCCTGGATACTAGCTGAACAGCTGAGACGCACCTCGACGTTGGGCGGCGACAGCTGGCGGCACGGAAAGGATACTGCTCAGTCGATCCCGCTGTGGCTTGTATACCCGGTAAGAAAAAGAGAAGCTTTAGCAATGCTTAAGTGGGGTTCATGCATGCATATGCATATGCAATACAGTGTAGCACCCGCCCATCCCGAGCAATATCATCGGCGATCCAATCCCATGTCATGTGCCTCGTAGCTTGAGAGCCTGCTTGTCTGCCTCATGCCTACGAGTAATTCATGTTGAGAGGCTGGTGGTCGGAATTCAGCGCGGAAGCGGAAACGTGCATTCGGTCCTCAATCTTGTCGCAATTCAGCAGAAACGTCACTGCGAAATATTTTGACTTTTCGTGGAAAGAAACCGGAATCGCAGGAGCAACGACAATAGTTACCAGTAAGAATGGCAGGAAATTCGTCTTTGTCTGAGGATTCTATCCCAACGCCGACCTCTCTCAGTCCGACGCAGTCCTTCTCTTCCCCCGTGTCTGTGTCATCATCGCAGTTCTTACCCTCCTCTCCCAAGTCTCCAACATCGACAGTCCGTCTAATCTCGCCTCAGTCTCTCAACTTGCCAAAATTTCAAGACAGCTATATTACGGATGCGGACCGACAACGAGCCAAAGAACTTTTGACTGCGCAACGTGTGCTTGAAGGGAAGACGAAGAAGATCAAGAAGGACGAGCCTTTCACTTCCAAAGAAGTAAATCCTGTCCTTTCTGCTGTTATTTCGGATAAAAGCAACCCTGTATTGCCAGGACTTGTGCAGGAATTGCTCCAACAAGGCGGAGACGTCAGCATTGCTCGCCAGAAGAGCAAAGCGTTATGGAAGAAAGTGGTGAGGAAAGATCAAGCGGTCCGTCGAAGCGATGTCCTTGCTGTTGCTACACAAAACTGCGGTCTGGAGGTTGTCTGGATCTTGACACAGCAAGCGGACGAGATTGCTAAGACGGAAGCCTTACCATTCGCCATTCGACAGAATGATACAGCCAAAGCACGGATTCTGTTGGACTCTGGCGCAGATTCAACCGAATTTCACGCAGAATTCTTATCGTCTGTTGAGAAGAACGAAGACGACATGGTGGAGATTCTGCTGTGCGCTGCGAAAGGACCCTGTTCGACATGCCGGACCTCTGCCCTGGTGAAGGCAACAAACAATTGCTCATTCAGGAACGCATCGATATTAGCTGAGAAAGGTGCCGACGCAGACTTTGAGAATGGAGCTGCCTTACAAAGTGCGATCACCGCTGGAAGAGAAGACCTTGCAAACTTGATTGCTACTTGCCCAAAAAAGCCGTCTCCAAACTCCTTTGATCTAGCCGTGGGAACTTCGTATTCCAAACTGGCTCAAGATGCAGAAAAACAACACCGCATGATCGAAACATGTCTCCGAGGCGGAGCTCTTGGCAGTGTCACAGATGAAACTTTAGTTCAGGCATGTCAAAATGGACAATCGGCGTTGATAGATATCTTGCTCAAGTCTGGAGCCTCTGTCGATCATCGCACCGGCGCTGCTCTTCAATATGCTATTACTAGTAAACAACCAGCATTGCTCAGCACTCTTCTCGGTGGCAAGAAGCCGTCTCTTTCAACCCTCGCTGCCGTGGTCGGATCGACAACAACTCTGGATGATCCAGCAATAGCATATGAGACCATTGACATTCTACTATCGGCTGGTCTTCGCGGTGATTCGGTTGCCAAAACGCTCATCGATATCATCGAGCATCCAATACGAGCAGTCGCAGATGAGGACAATCTCAAATTAATCCAACTGCTCTTAGATAAGGGAGAAGCCAGTGTTAACTTTGATGGTGGTAAATCCATTCGGCTAGCCGCCGCTGGAAGCGTGATCGATGTGTTGAAGCTACTTCTCGCGCATGGTCCTTCGACTGAGTCACTGAATGCAGCCTTTCCACTTGCCATACAACTCGAAGATGCAGCCCAAAGACTTGAAGTTGCCACCATGATCTTAGAGGCCGGAGCTTCAGGGACCGTTGTTGATGACGCTCTTTTAGCGTCGGCGATGACTGGAAAGGATGGCGTCGCGTTGACATCAGTGATACTAAAACAGAGTTCCGTCGATTATCAGAACGGCAAAGCTCTTTGTAATGCTGTCAACAATTGTTGCGTAGAGCAGATGCAAGCTCTGATGGTTGGCCGTCCATCTGATAATACCTTGAGAGCAGCATGGGCTGAAGCTGATGCGCTTCAGAACGACGAATTTCAGTACCAAGCTTTTCAGACACTGCTGTCAGTTCCGGTGGAGTCATCATTGAAGGACAATTCGCTGATCAGTACCGTCATGAGAGGCCAGCGAGGCATTCAAGTATGCACCCTCCTGCTTCAGCACCAAGCTTCGCCAGATTTTTCGAATGGTGCAAGTGTTGTCGGTGCCGCCAAAGGGCTACACTTAGACTTGCTGAATCTGCTAGCCAACGCTGCTACCTCTGACTCGGTATTTACCACCGCGTTCAACGCCTTTTCTGAAGGCGATGATTGGCTTACTCCGCGCGGTTTGGAAGTCGTCCACTTCCTACTGGAATCTGGTGCATCAGGCTCGGAGGTTGACGTAGCATTCTGCAGAGCCGCTAGACTGTATGATCCCGATGCCGTTGAACTTCTGGTAAGCTCGATTAATCCAGAAGTTGTTGGTGTCGCTTTGGCAATTGTGACCCACTCTACAAAGGACTGGCTTTTACCTGACAATCGCCATCTTTGGCTGATACACTCGTTGCTAGAATGGGGTGCAGCAGGAGAATGCGTGAATATTGTTCTTCTCGAAGCCTTGGAAGCATTTGCTAGCGGTTCCACCTCTGAGGATCTCATCGATACCCTCTTACACGTTGGGGCAAAAGCAGATGTCAACTTTCAAGGTGGTAAAGCTCTCCAAATTGCGGTCAGGCATGGCAATGTTGCTCTGGTTGAGAAGCTCGCCTCAAGTGGAGCAACAGCAGAAACGATGTCCGTAGCTTTTGCCGAAGCAATCACAGCTGGGCATGACGAGAATGTCCTGCTCTCTCTCATCGACGTTCTCGTGAAGAATAAAGGTGCTAAGCCTGACGTCAAGACCCCTCCGAATGACTATCAACCGCCTATCTTTGCCTGCCTAGCTGCTTATCCAAACTCTGACAAGCTGGTGAAGCGTCTGGTAAAGATAGGATGCGATGTGGAAGCTCAAATTGATTCGTTTGTTTATGATGACACGGAGCCCAAGCCCGAGAAGGTCACTCCTCTGATGTGGGCTTTGTGCCAGACGGGAAATCCGACCGGCTCAGCTGTCATCGAGGCATTGATCAAAGCTAAAGGTGTGTGATATCTCTTTTACTCTGCAGAAAAGTTTTTCTCAATCTAATGGATCACAGCGGATACCAACATCACGACTACGACTTCCATGGCCACGCCCTTGATACTCGCTTCGAAAAACTCTAGGAGTGATCTTGTAGGCACGCTGCTCGAACATAAAGCGAAAGTTGGGGCGAGAGATCGATTTGATCGAACTGCTCTCTTTTACGCATCTCGAAACGGAGACCTCGACTCAGTAGCCCTGCTCATCAAGGCTAAATCTCCAGTCGATGACGGCAGTGTACACGAAGCAGCAAAGAATCTGCACAGTACTGTTGTTACAGCTCTCATCAAGGGGAAACATTCGCCTGATTTCCCCAGCAGCAAAGAGCAGCATGAGGGCCGTACGGCACTTCAAGAAATGGCCCTTATGTGTGACGGCACAAAAGGTAGAGCACAGCTCGAAGAGACGATCCGGGCATTGATTACTGGGAAATCCAACCCGTTGGAAAAGTCACGCGGGAAGAACGCCCTCTTTCTTGCCTTGGACAATGCGAATCCAGTCCCTATTACACGAGCGCTCCTGGACAGTGTGATGTGGAAACACATGACCAGCGAAGAAAATGTCTATGTCGAAGTCGATCCCGAGACTGGTGGAAAGTTCTATTTCTCCCCGACCACATATGTGTCGAGAGGCTTTTCTCAAGGTCCCGATAGCGAGAATGCCCAGCTCCTGAAGCTTTTATTCGACAAGCGTGGCGTGGACCGCTACTACGCAGAACTCGGTGAAGAGCAGCCTCTCGACGCTGTGGGGATGCCCCAAGCAATTGCGGATGCCGAGAAAAAGCGAAAAGCTCGCGAAGAGAAACTGCGACAGCAAGAGCTAGACCATCAACTGAAGCTGTTGCACGAGAAGCAAGCGGCTGAGCATAAAGCGGAAATCGAACGGGCCAAGCACGAAGAAGAAATGTTCCGCAAAAACGAGCTCGCCCAACAAAAGCTGGAACAAAAGGAGATGGAACACCAGCAGAAGCTCGCCCAAGAAGCAGAGAAGACAAACCAGAAGCAAAACATCATGGCGAGCACCACTGCCCTCAAGATCAACCTGCAGACACAGGTGGATGCCCAGAAGCAGCGTTCCATTCAAGCCCGTGCCGACTTCGAAGCGATGCAAAAGGCGCGCTTGGCGCAACAGAAGGCCCACGCTCTCCAGCAGGAGCAAGAGCTTAAATTGCGCTTCACAGAACAAGCCAACGCGCAGAAACTCGCCCTGCAAGCTCGGCAAAATAGGCTGGCCGCCGCTGCGAGCCAGCAGAAACTCTTGACGGCGGAGCGCATGGCGCAGACGCATGCGGCAGAGGCCAGACACAAGCTGGCGATCAAGGAGAGGCAGAACGAGCAGGCGATGAAGCTGATGCGGGGCACGGCGCAACAGAAGCACTACCTGCACGAGATGCAGATGGAGGAATTGCATGCCAAGGGAGAGAATATGAAGTTGAAGATGTTGGATAAGTACTTTGATGGCAGTCAGCATACTTTGAAGAGGATTGCCAGGTGAGAATTACCAGTGTTGATTTGCCTGGAATTTCTTTCTGGCGTACGGTTTTAGGCTGGCGCGAGGTGGATGAGATTGTATGAAGTTATGTTGACTTTGGGATGATGTTGGATGACGAATGATTTTGTTCACGATCAAATACTTTTTGTGTCGGTAAGGAATAATAATGAATGAAGGATAACCTGAATGTTAAAAACACAAATTTCGCAACCACTAGTGGTGCACTCTTCCATTTTCACGTCAGAAATGAGGGGAGGCGGGGTAGGGTTTGTCTGGGCTTGAGCCTTTCCATTATCTACTGTACTGAGCCTTACCTTAGCACAAGGGGGAAAAAACTGTAAAAATAAAATCTGTCAATTAATTGTTCAACGTGTCGCTTCACAATTAATCAAAACGAATGATGTAATTTGATTTGGATATTGCATTGTCTTGATGCGGGACTGGGGAATGCGGGGTTAGATGCAAGTTTTAGTGATGTTCGCTACCTTGAGCTTGGAGCCTCGCATGGTTCATTATGCATTAAGGGACGATTATGGCAATAGTAAATCGTCACAAATATTAATTTCGATGGGCAAAATAGATCCTCTACCTTGATGAAAGCCAAATCACCATTTAGAACTCGTAGTACAAGCGATATAAGTCAAAGCTATCAATAAGTAATCATGGTCATCAGAGTAATGAAAAAATAATAATAATAATTAAGTTTCAGCAAAAGTTAAGGAAAAGAAGGGGAAACTATCCAGCACAAACTAGCTGCTAGAGCTCCCCGCATTCCCTAGTCGCGCCAGCCTCCTCCTCGTGTATATAGTGTCCTGATGCGTCCCCCCCAACGCCTTCTCCCTACCCTCCGAAGAAAGCTGATATTGCTCTCTTGCCTCCTCCACTCTCCCAATCTCCTCATACAGCTCGGCTAACATATGCCTCGTGGCCAAAGTGTCCGGATGCAAATCACCGAGCCTTTTCCTCTGTCCATCAAGCGCCATTTGGTACAGCTGCTCGGCCTCCTCATACTGACGCTTAAGGCGGAAATTCAGCGCCAAGTTGCTGACTGTACGAAGCGTCGTGCTGTGCTCCGCTCCGAAGAACTCCTCTTGCTTAGACAGCACAAGTTCTAAGTAGTACTCGGCAGTGGGGAGATCATTACACGATTGCGCGCAGAGAGCTAGATTGTGCATTGTGAGGAGTGTGTCGGGATGGTCCGGGCCCAATGTCACTTGCTGGGCTTCAAGAGCTTTGTTGAAGGCGGTTTTGGCTTCTTCCGTGCGGCCTTGGGCGTCGTAGATGGTAGCGAGGCTGGAGAGAATGCGCAAGGTCATGGGATTGTCAGGCCCATAGAGCTTCTCTGTACCTTCCAATGCTTGGAGGCAGAGAGACGTGGCTTGTGCATACTCGCCTTGCAGGTCGTAAGCAAGAGCCAGGTTATATGTTTGTTGGATTGTGTCCTGGTGCTCTGACCCGTATTTAGCTTTACACCAATCCAAGACTCGATTACGCAAAATGAGAGCTTCAGCTTGGCGGCCTTGATTCTGCAGAGCCATTGCATAGTAGTCCGCCATTCGAATAGTGTCAAGGTGATCTTCCCCAAGGGTCTTCTCACACTCCTCCAGGCCTTCCTTCGATCTAGCTTCCGCTTCCTGGTGTTGCTCCTCGTCCAAGGACTTCTGTGCAAGCTGCATCATGTTTTGGACCTTGCTGACTTTGTTCACAGCTTTAGGCCACTTCGATGCCCGTACAAACGCAGAGGGCGAGGTAGGTCCCTGTTTCCCACTAGCATCCTTCACGGACTGCCCGCCAGTTTCTACCTGCCGTTGTGATTCACGAAGTGCGTCTAAAGCCTTTTTCGTGTCTTTGATCTGATCGGAGTCCTTGTCGAGTCCTTCCTCACGAAGCTTGAGCGATTCCTCGAGGTATCGGCGCGCTTCATCATAATTACCCAAATGCTTGCTGTATCCTGCAGTGTTGAAAAGAAGAGTTGCTCGGTAGAGCCTACTCGCTATAGAGTTGATCTTGAACGCAAGGATTAAGTGTGCATATGGGTAGAGAATCTCACAAGTCTCGTATTCTTCGTGATCCGGCGCAGGAAATGAGGTTGCCAACAGCCATAGAGCTCTCTCCTCAGCCAGCGCTTTCTCGCCTTTCTGCGTCAACCAAGCTTGAGTCGAGCGCTGAATCAAGCGGGACGCGCTGATGGACTTGTGATTTGCGAAGGTCGTTACCATACCGAATTGAGTTAAAGTAGATATCGCTTTCTTAACCTGATTTTTGTCGCTTGACCATTTGTTCAGCAAGAACATCGGAATGCTCTGGATGTCCAGGACCGCGATCAGTGATAGTAGGCTTGCTGATTCGGGATGCTTTTGACGGAGAAACTCGTACAATATCTGCCACGTCCCGACTGCGGCAGACTCTTCGTTGTTCGGGTTCTCATCACCTAACCGTAAGGCTTGAGATTTCAGACTCGTCAAGTAGTCAGGAATAGAGATTTCTGTGCCTTGAGCATGAATATATGCCGCAGCTTGTGTAATTGCCATGGGAGATCGCTGTAGTGCCTTTATAAGCTCAATTGCTCGCTCGTTGTCGCAAATCTCTTCCGAAACCGTCATGCGAAGGAGCGCCATAGATTCTTCAATCGTGAGTGGGCTGATCTCAATAGCGCGTTCCGTCTGCTGCTCCACCATCTGAAAGGCTAATGAAGTTGACCGACTTGTGATCAAGACTATTCCGCCAGGACATTTGGGAACGTAATCTAGAAGAGTTCTCTGCTGTTGCTTGGAAGATTTTCCTTGTGTAGATGGCTCAGTTCGCTTCTTGAGAAACGTCTCCTCGTCATCAGCACCATCAAGGACCATCAGCCATTGCCCATGAGCTTCCTGGCATAGATACCGGTAGACAACGTGGAGTAAGTTCTTCTTTGGGTCCTTCAAACCCTGTATCGAGAGCTTCTGGCCGACCGTTCTGTATGCATGTTCGAATTGCTCAGTGCTCCTTGCGTTTACCCAAAGCACCCTTGCGCCTGGGTGCTCTTCGCTGTATTTGTGGGCATATTCGACGGCAATACGTGTTTTGCTAACACACTAGTTAGTAGCATGTCACGGAAAAGGCCAGCGGTATTGATTGTTTACCCAATCCCAGAACAACCGTAGAGAACTAGTTTTTCATGTTTGCCAAATTTATCCTCAATACGATGCAGGATATCTTCATGAGAAACAAACTTAGCGTCTCTTAGGAATGGCGGCCTGGAAAGCGGTCGATAGTCGACTCTGTGGGGCAGACTAATTTCTTGCGACTTCTTCTCTGCCGTCGCCGCCGATCTATTGGCTGCATCGAAGGTTAGTGTGATATCCGCAGGTGCACAAAGATCTAATGGATTGTAACTATGAAAGACTATCAATATGTCCTATCAAGATCCTTACTCACGCAGGTTACGACTCTTCATGATTTCGATCGATCCCCCCACCATGTCTTGTATCACATCTCGGACCATCCTGAAGTTTGCATCTCTTGCACTTGCAAATTTGTTCAGACGAAAATGATCAAGCGGTAAGCCAAATTTGGGATGTCCTTGCAAGCTGCCAGACTGTTCGTCGACAACGAATTCCTAGGATATATTAGCAGTGCTTTCTGACAGACAACTGACTCTTACCCTCATAGGATTTTTTTCGCCTTTCAGCAAAACTGCAACATTGCTTTCCTTCTGCTCGAAGAAGCAACATATCTGGATGCGAGCGGTAGGAACATTGACAAGTCTCGTGAACTCATAGAGCGCGTCGCTGATTCCTTCATTTCCCACTTCCAACGCATTGAGAACACTGTCTTGTACCTGCATCTCGGCCTGCCGGGCGATAGCTTTGTACAATGCACCCTGGGAATTGAATGTGTTCGTTCCATGATGAGGTGTACCCATAAAGACCATTCCTGTTGTTGAAACACCGACGCCAGGCCAGTCATCCTCGTTGGCTCTTGCCAGATTATAAGCCTACCTGTAGTCAGCTTCGACGTGAACATTAACAAATAGTCAGATTTACCTTCTGAATAACAAGACCGCCGAAACAGTGACCGACGAAAACAATTGGCCGATGTTTGCAATTCTACATTGCTTAGTCATTTAATCATTACTTCAACAGGACATGAGCTTACCCTCCTCTCCATGACAAGGAATCTTAGCAGCGAGTTGGCCACTGATTGAAGTCGTTGCTTGACGGCAGCGTCTCCAGTCCAGTTGGACTCATATCCGAATCTCATTATTCTTGCTTTTGGAATTGCCTTTGGAAGCATGTCTGGTGTCTTCAACCAATTGACATATTCTGCTTCCTTCTTCTCATCACCTCCTGCCGCTTTCTTCCTAGTAGTCCACGTCCAGTCCGGATGTGCTCCAATGCCGTGAACTGCGACGACACTTCCCAAAATTCAGATCTCTGGAGTATCAATATTCATTTGGAAGAACTTACTCTACATCTACTTTATTACTAGCTTGAGAGCTGCCCTCTTCTGGATACAGGATTTGTAGTCCCAGATCTTCAGGATCTATCGAGATTATCTTTTCCTTCTTCGCAGGTGGAGCGGCTGCTGGTGCGACTTCGGCTGATGAATCATTCCCTCGGCCTTTCTCAGTCGTGCTCATCTCAGTCGTCCCCGAAGTTTGAGGGGCCGCCATCGTGTATGCTCCAAAGCAAAATCTGCTCTAGTATGACAGATGAGATGAAGTCGATGGCTCAGTTAACTTTCTCAGTCATAAGGCTCTGATAATTCCCCAATTCATTCTATCAATCACGGTCGTAAGTCTAGCTGCCTCCTTCTCGCTTGGCCTCAAATCGCAACCCTGATCACATCCACCCCTGAGGTCGTACCGCATGTCAGCCCGCCTTCGACTAAACATGCCATTTTCTCAGATATGGCGGCTCAAATCAATTTTCACTGGCATTCCTAATTGGGTTGAGTGCATACGTGGACTACTCCAGAAATGGGCTGAAGCCATGTCGCGGAGAAGTGGCCGCCACCCTGGAATTCTTCTAAGCCAGTGCCAGCCACATAGTCAGAAAAATGTCGCATGTCTGCGCGAATCGGACAAGTTCGATACCGATATCAATTTTAGTGCTGGGATACCAGCATACTGCATATGCATGAGGAACCAATGGGAAGAGCAGTTTACGAGCTGAAAAGTGACAGCCTTCACCTGCATCACAAGACCTCGGAAGTCCTACTTTCCCATCTTCAGAAGGCTGAGAGAACCATGCAACCTACAATAGGTTTACGCAGGGAAGATCAAGACCACGTCTTCAAAGGCGGTCCCGCTTCGCAGCCATCATGTTTGCTTTTGTAGAACTAGTTGGCAGTTGCACGTTCTTGATTTACAATATGCAGTATTCTTAAGGTAATTAAGGTGGAAAGAAAAACTGCAGCTGAAACATGGAAACGAATCAGATACCTTGGTTTAACCCTAAAAAAAAAGCTTCTGTCTTGTCCGCTTGGGCGTGCTGCTTGGACTTGCAACTCCCTTTAAAGTCCATTTACACTTATGAGATTATCGTGAAAACTTTCGATACGAGTTATATTGCCAACCATCTTGTACTCTTGGTGAGAGTTTTGTACAATCTCCTTACCTGGTATTGTGTCTAGTGCAGCGATACAACAATGTCCACCCACTGTCCATTTACAAAGAGCCATCAGCTATGCGCTGATCTTAACCTCGGTTTCGACCTCGATAAGGATGGGGGACTGTCTGAAATAGACAAGTTGGCCGAAGTTCCTCTACCGGGTTATCCATGCACTATAATCAGCGACTCCTTCCAGATGAAGAAATTCCTGGAGAAGGAGTTTTGGGCGAAAGACCTCGAGACTGCCGCACAGCATCTTTGGGTCATGTCAACACAGTCAAGTTCGAACGTGTGCGCAGTGCACCGACAAAGAGTCAAGGGACGGCACATTATCGTTACCGAAGACCCTCGGCTGCATCTGGTATGGATCTACGATCACATATTTGTGAAACCTCTTCCAAAATACCTCACCTCTTACAAATTCTGGGAAATGATCCTTGACAACCCTTTGTCGCCACTTGGCGATGATCGCGAGAGGATCCGAAAAGCAGCGATGGGCTTCTTACGAACGTATCGATATCTGATTCAGTATGAGTCAGACTTCTACATCGCGCAAAAGGACGAACTTCGACTCATTCCTAAATCCGTGGACTGGACCCAGCTCTCCCATTTTCTGTCAGACATCGAAAAAATCAAGGATGCGGACGTATCGGACAGATACTGCTATGGAGAACTGAGGTTATCACGGCTAAATTTATATGCTCCATTCCTCTTTGGGACACTCATTTATGAGCCAAGACATGGGCAGTACAGTCAAATTTTCGGGAGAATCTACGGGCCTGTTCTCTACGTCTTCGCTGTTGTCTCAACCGTGCTCAACTCAATGCAAGTTGAGTTAGCAGTTGAGCAGGGACCGCTCACAAATTGGGCTTTTTCCTGGGCCATCTGCCGTTGGTTTAGTGCTGTAAGCTTGATTATAATGGTCGTTGTCGTAGTGTCTTTCATAGGGGTCTGGATATGGATGGTCTCAAACGAATGGATATATGCTCTCAAGTGTCGGTACAGGAGAAAGTCACAAATGCGCGCTGCAATTATTGAAGGTCAGAAGATTGCGTAAGTACTTCAGATCAGAGTCCGGCAACATGCAGTATAGTTTAATCATTGATTCGTCCTGACGTAACTTCATTCAATGCATCACATGATAAGTTGACTATCCATCTTGGCATTAGACTCACTCTTTCGTTCTTTCATCCCGTTCAGTAAGGAGGAGCGAGCACGCCTTCCAGCGGGGAATGTATAAACGCGATGATAACTTCAGACTCAGACCTACTTCCACGATTGAAATAGGAAACAGCAAACGGGTACTTCCCTTTATTCCTGCCCATTGAAGTTCAAGTGTGAAAGGGAAGCACTAGGCAGTATTTCATGTTCTCAAGGGGTGTTGGATGTCGGTATTCTCTCAACTTCTCTTTTTAGATACTTCTGGAACTGCTTAAATATCCAAAACCCACACCAAAATTGTCTAGTTTATCCTTTCTTCTCTATGGAACTTAATGAAAATGTCATCACTTTACCAATTCATCTCTGTATCGTTGAACAATTCTAGAGCAATGTGGTGCAAAATCGTTGATTGGGGATACACTAAATAGACCTCGGGTTAACACAATAGCGGATTATCTGATGTGACAAAGCCTTATGCTTTTCGAATGCCACAACACGCCGGTTTCCTTAGCGTCTCTTCTTCTACATCATTAGAGAATTTCCCTAGATGGGTAGACTGCATTTACAAGATGGGACGCCTATTTGATCTTAGAAGGCACGTCCAGATTACCTCATTCTCACATCGTACTGCGCAACACCATGAAATGAAGCTGGAAGTGGAATATGATCACGTGATGATAACCGTCAGTCATCTATCTTATACTGGCTTATCTTCCGTGAAAAACGCAGACCGCACGCGATCGGAGCTTAATTTTTCCACTCCGCAGAACACTAAAATTAAATATAGCACACGCAGAAATAAAAGGCATACGCAAAAGCAAGAGGCATACGTAGTGTAGTGGGGCGCACCGCTATATCTTGTTTTCGCTGCTTCCCACCACCTTCAGCATATATAATATAACGACTAGGATTCCTACTCATTATATAATAACGCTGATTAGGGGCACGTGATTAGTGATTTATTGGCTTTCGCTTCTTAAATTATAACAATTAAGGACTTTTCTTGCTTTATATCTCTGAAGTGATTATTTAAGTTATTTATATTATATCTACGCATATTGCTTTATTTATTATA
>AYLM01000359.1:0-35187 GCA_001625345.1 Cairneyella variabilis | reverse complement strand
TCGGGGGATTTGCAGAATTGTCGGGGAGCCTCGGGGGAAAAATGGTGTTGCGGATGGATGCGTTATATAAGGAGGCAAGATCATAATAATAATTCAGTGTCGGTCAGCCCAGTTTATAAACTCCATATTTATATATAAGGAATGTCCATCGATTAATAAAAGCCTTCGAGCGCGCGCAGATTGTCAATATTCCGCAAATACGCATTTTTTAGCCTGAGTTTATACCGCTTGCAAAACTAGGCTACCTAGTTCTTCCTCACTTCACGCCCTCTAATCTCCTTAACTAGATTCTTAATAATTTGATTAGTAGGAGGCATGCCCTAATTAGTGAGCTTGTTAATATGACTGATTAGGACCTCTTTTTAAATGCTGGTGAGATATTGGTGCCAAAATGATTAAGCCTTTTAACGAGTTTTAGTGAGGCCACGAATCCTCTTAGAAACAGCGGTACGGTCGCATCTATAGCGTTCAGCTGCTTCTCTATAACTTGCAAACTCTCCTTTTTAATATACATCAACAGCGGCAGTAATAAGGGCTGATTTGTCCGCTCTAGCCATGATTCTTGGTGCTGATAGTGGGGTATTTTGCGGAAAATTTTAGTGGGCTTTTGATAGGGAGGGGCTTTGACACGGGATTTCGGTTACGGCTGACGAGAAAGGCGTGACTCGCACACCTTATTTTAACTTCGACTACATAAACCTTCTCTAGTTCTCACGGGATGCCGTTCTCATCACACAAGCCTAAGCACCTCGGGACATTTCCAACTGCCTCAATTCCAAGTCCTCAAACTCTATTATCATAATTCGCAGGGGAAGGAGGTTTCTAGATCACACCCCGGCCGATGACTTCTAGCGTTCCATATGGTTCCTCTCCTCTGTTTTTCAGGACCTTTAGGCTCAAGCCAGCGCTAAAGATGGTCATAAGCCTCAACCTTATCTCAGCCGCTAGGAAGGTACCCGCAGCTTTTTCGTGAAATTTATAGCGATGAAAGTTCAATGCCTCGGCACTTTATACCTTTTGGGGTGAGATGAAAGTGCTTTACCTCCCTTGCTCCCGAATTCTGTTCATGTTTTGATCCCCGCGGGGTGTTGATGAGAATTTCAATCGACGATACTGGATGAGGGTGGTGGTAGCTTTCCGCTTGGGCCCGGTATTTTGTGGTACACGGAAGCTCAATTGTGTTCAACTTGAAAACTTCGGAAGGAACGATGCGTACTGAGCTTGTACCTTCTGTGGGCTACTCCTATCTCGTCCAAATTGAGATCATATAGAATAAGTCTTCGTCTCATTTGCGGAATTGCTTATAGTAAATTCCCACTTCGTAATGTCCACATCGGCCTTCTGAGCTTCTCTGCTCTGATCGCTTTGGCACTGGCATCTCCTTTGTCACTCCTGCTCAGTGGGCAGCACTCAACGCCACATGGCATGTTGCGCTCTCTGTTCTATTCTCCAAGACAGCAAGCGTAAGTGAGATGAGTGATGCATTTAAACTGGCGCACGAAGCGACTGAGGTGATGAGCGCGTTGGCACAGGGGAATAGAGCGATTTGTTCTAGGCGGACCTAATGAATGCCTTTTGGGTTATGTGAACTACGATAGGTTGGCATAGATTAAGCAAGAAGTGGACTCGGGGAACTTGTTGACTTGTTGGGATTGTGTGGGGTGGGATAGAAGTGATACGAGGTATGGGTTTTATCCTTCGATTCATTGAATATTCGAGTCGACGAGATGAGAGGTCGGAATAATAGAGATCATAACATCTGAAAAAATAATATGAATGAAGCTCTCTGTGCTTTTCAACATGAGATAGATGGAAGATCTTGCTCATTGTATTTACTTTTCCCTATGAATGAGATCTTGTTGTCCTTCGAAATTTGAGGAACGAGATCTTCATTTCCTTGATATTTTTTTTTTCTCTTTTTTTTTATTGGAATCCGAAAGACTGTCTTGTCATTCTTTAATTTGCCTTTTTGAGTAAGTGCGGGGTTCTCCTGCTCATTCGATGAACCTGACTCTACATCATAACAAGAGGCTTTGGAGACGAGAAGTCAAACTAACGAGACAAAAGTTACCGGACGGCATTTTGGTCAAGTTAATGCTCATAATCTTCTTTTGTATTTGTACCTGTTGTTACAAAGTTTTGAAGCTATGCCTGGCTATCATGCATCAGCTGTTCTGTGCTCCAACGATTTCCATCCTGCCATCTAGGGTCCTCAAGACGACTCGTGAGACTTCTCCTCAGCAACGTCGACCAACTGTCCCTCAGCGTTCTCGATCTCGGCAGCATCCACCTCAACCAACGCATCCTTATCTCCGTCCACTTTGACCAACAGCGGCTCCTTCTCTACAACGACAACCTCAACCTCCCCATTCTCCATATGTTCATCCTCCTTCCGTCTCTTGACATCCTCCTGGTCAACCCCCCGCTTCGCCAACCCTTCAACCCACTGATCAATTACCCCCGCATCCCACTTCCATCCCCTCCACTGACCCACAAGCACCAACGTCACCAAGGCAATCTGCACCCACTTCCCTCTACACTCTCCCAACCCACAAAGCTCAATACCTGCCATCCCACACCCTGCCTTCCCCTCAACCCGTCCCTTATACAGACTCCACGTCTCCATAAAGACCCGCTGCAAATGCTGGAACGTCCAGCACGCAGTGATGAACACCCATGTTTTCTTATCCGGGAAAGTAGGATGCTGGCAGACTTTGAGGAAGGCGCCGAGAGTGAGGGGTGCCATGAGCGGGTAGAAGGGAGATAGAGCCCAGGCGAGGAAGTGCGCGAAGGGACTGAGGTAGGGGATCGTGAAGATGTCGCTGGCGAGGAGGGTGAGGAGGACGATGATGCCGATGAACATCAGCATAAGCAGAATCCAGACCGTGATATAGAGAGCGGAGTTCTTCTTGAACTTCCAATTGCTTGTCGCCATGATTGCTATTTCAATTGTGCTTCGATATCGTGATTTGTGATTTGTGAAGGGGAATTGGATTGGTGTTGATGTAGAACTGATCTCAATCTGCGACAAAGTGAGATTGAATTGAGGCGGAGGGAGATGAAACTTGAAGGATCAGGATGGCGGGGAATCGAGGTGTTTGATAGGGAGAGGCTAGTGCGGCGTAGCAGGGCCGGAATCGGTTGTGACGGGAGCCAAGAACGCCTAAAGGGGACAGAGCTCTTTCCGTTTTCGTAAACGACTACAACCTACAGGGCAAAATACATGGGAATGAGGTCACTTTTATCGACTAACTGAGACGTGATCCGGAGCAGCTAACCAATAACAGCTGTGCAACAACAGGTGATTCTAGCTGCTTTAACTAGATACTACGATTTTGCATCGTGAGCCTTATTTTTAGCAAAGTATTATGATACAAAAGCAGCGTGCGGTGGCGAATTCCATATATTTCGCCCTGTAGGTTGTAGACGGCAAAGCCTGCATTGGGAAACCGCGACCGCTGTATTGGGCAAGGCGCGTGCACGGGCCGGCCGCCGCTTTCGCGGGGGGACAAAGCAGCGCCAAAGAACGTTAAAAATCGATTGTTGTCTTATCTTCTAGTACAGTACAATTCAAGTGTGGCTATGGCGACAGGCCGCAAGCCACCTCTGAATTTTCCTCTATCGTGTAACCCACCATTAAGGCAACCCTGAGATGACGCTGAATCCTACTCAGCGCAGCGAAAAGAGCTTTTGAAGTCGTTTCATAGTATCACCTTTTCAACAATAGCACCTCCTCATATCTTCGATCCTCTTGCAGTTGGACCCTTGCTCCGTGAGGACACCGCCTGTTCTTTCTCAGCAGCAAGTCATACTCGCGCTTCTTTCAATTGCAAGCCATCCCCTATGTGCCCTGCTGCCCCTCATTTTCAACGCATTAATTGAGCTCCGCTGGATATACAGTCATGCCAACTTATAGCTATTTACCATTGCGATATAATGACTCGATTAGAGTCATCGAGCTATCTCCCAAGACAAACGAAGATTCATACGTTCATTGCAATATTACACGCAGACGATTATCCGATCCCATGTTGAGGTATGAAGCAATATCCTACACGTGGGGCGATCCGCTAGACCTTGAGATACTGTTTTGCGGAGGCCATAATGCGGAGTTACCGGTCACGAGAAACTGTTATAATGCACTGCGAAGCCTCCGTCGAAGTGATAAGGTGAGGACAATCTGGATCGACGCTATCTGCATCAACCAACACAATATCTTGGAACGAAACGCCCAAGTTCGCATTATGGACCGCATCTATGCCGCTGCATTCCGAGTTGTGGCATATCTAGGAGAAGAAACCCTAGGGAGTCGATTACTCTTCGATGAACTCGTTACAGCAGACAGTTTATATCAATTTACGCAAAACTTCCAAGAGCGCCCGATACCCAACGCCGAGCTAGCCCACGAGCTTGATAACTTGTTTCACCGGCCTTGGTTCTCCAGGATATGGGTTATACAGGAGGTTTCCGTGGCTAAAGAGGTGATAATAATGTGTGGAACCAGCCATGCATCGATGCGCGCGCTCTTCGAATGTACTCTCGGCTATCGAGACTCTCGTGTCAGCAGGTCACTCACTCCAGTATCTGTTAGAGAAGCAGTACATGGCAGGTCAGGATTTGGAAGGACAGGTGATACTGCTATAAGCATATGGGAACTTCTTGCTTACACGCGCAATTGTGGAGCCAGTGACCCAAGGGACAAGATATTTGCTTTGAAAGCACTCATTGCAGATCATCGACGAGAACTAGACCAGTTTATAGATTATAGCCGGAGCGTCGAGAGGGTGTTTAATGATGTAACAATGTTCCTTCTTCCACGTGTCAGGCTGTGGCTGTTGCTAGCTGTGCGGCACCCTCACACGTTGAAAATGCCATCATGGATGCCGGATTGGTCTGGAAATTCAGCTCCAAATGTTATGTGGCGTCTTGGCGAGGTGCCTCCAGCTAATCCAAAAGAGGAATTTGCGATCTGTCACCTTAGATGCTCTCAAGTGGAATGCATTGGTCAGCATACTATTCTCCGCGTTCAGGGGATCCAGCATTCTCGCATTAGCCATCTAGGGGCGCCACTGGTCTTTGAGGGCGCCGAGGAATTGTGTTACCATGCTCTTCGACATGTTGTTCCAGAGTTAGAAGTAGCCCATCGTCCCCTTGGATTAGGGCACGCTTGTGGAAATTCATGTGATATTCTACCTCCACCTATATTCGAGGGTAAGTGGAACACCCATTTCCAGTAGATCTCTCACCTATTCGTTGCCACTGACATAAACCGAACCAGCACTACAACTTCTGGATAGGAGGGACAGAATCGGGCTTCTCGGCAGAGGAAAATTCTCTGCTGTAAGTCATTAGCGCGTAGAATCCTTTGATTTTCGATATCGTGTTATCACTAACAAGAGCCAAGCATCATCGTTCAAACTGGACCCTTAATAATGATGAGATTCAAATCATGACGACGGACTTGCAAAATTGCCGGATTTTCCTCACTGAGGATGGCACTGTTGGCCTCGCGCCAACAGAGACCTATAAAGGCGACATGCTTTGTATTTTGAGAGGCTCGTGTTCACCCTCGATACTTCGACAACAACTCGAAAATGGATGGACTCTCGTGAGTGGAGATTGCTATGTGCCAGGAGAGTTGGACGATTATAATGACAACGAAGATTTCTTTTCTGATTATGTTGACGCACACGGAGATAAGGAGCAGGAATTCCTGATTTGGTAATAACTGTTAGGAATTAGACCCAACACGTGACTACATAAAGAGATAAGGGCGCTCCTAGAGCTTGGGGTCTATCTGAGGTCCAAACTACACATAGAAATATCTCGAATACGCCTTCAATATCATGCTACCGTCCTCGAGGAACGTCTTGCACAGCAACCTAATCTCATAGAATCAGATACCACTTCCTACAACCCTCGTCCTAGCCTCTAATCGTGACATCAACCTGTAATCTAAACAATCTACATTATTTGTCGATCAAAAGTAGAAGCTAACTAATACAGTTCAATATTGATCAACGTTTATCAACTCATTATCGACATTATCCTCACCAGCGATCCACGCCAGATCTACCTCGTCACATCCGTCGACATCGGCATCAGCGTCCGTCAACTCAGTGTCGGCTTCAAGCTCCTCTTACTCGTCCTCCGTGTCGGAGCATCTCTTAATGTCTGACCCATCGCTCTTAGAGGAGGAAGAGTTTAGCGTTGGTTGGCGACGCCGTATCCCGAATTAACCTGCCAAACGATGTTCGTAATAGTAACGATCAATTCAGAAGAGAAAGCAGAATATATCGGGAGGGGCTTACTACCTAAGGAACTGTATTAGAGGGGAGGGATGAGGGGAGGAGAGGAGAAATGGAGCGAGAGGAGGGCGTGGTTGAATATGAGAGGTTTGGAGGAAGATGATGAAGGGAGAGTGGGTGGATGAATAAACATAAGAACCGCCATCTTGAGTTATAAGGGGATAAAGGGCAGCTATTTTCTGTTCCATTCTCAGAGAGTGAGAATGAGTATCAGAGAAAAGGTTTTCAATAACTTACTTTTTTTTTGGTGTTCCTGTAGTACAGGGCTATGCATTAGAGTCACCATGGAAGCAATTTTTCATCCCAAGAACACGAAAATTTTAGAAGGGCATCCTTAAATATTAAAAACTATAATAAAAGCTTTAATTATAATCGTATTTAAGTAACAAGTGGCTTAAAAGATATATATTCACTAAGTCTATCTATTAAAAGAAGGATTCCTTTTCTAAATAAGTTTTATAAAGAAATACTCGATATTTAAAAAGTGTAAAATATGAGGGAGCCTTAGCGGGGAGGCTGCGAGGCTTCTTGTTGGGCGCTCTTGGAATTTGGGCTTAGTTAGCAGTGTAATAGTGCAACTTTTTTCTCAAGCATATCCGGGCTAGACGCCATTAGTTTGCTGAGTGTAAGATTTTGCAGATTCAGTTTGCTACTCAATTGAAAGCCTGCAAGCTGCCTTAGCCCTTTTTACTACAGTAAAGTCTCGCTTCCATCATGCTAGTAGGCATCACAATTTGAAAGAAGCAAATGCTTCTGTTTAGATCGCGAAAACCACTTTCGATCAAATATGGTGCAATTGGGTCTATAAAGTGAACCGCAATCGATCAACCTTGGAATCTTCATGTGAACCATTCAACCCCTACGCCTGCAGACATAGCCCCCAGACAACGAGTGAATGGAGTATCTGAAGGGTATCTGTCGCTCCATACTCGTTTTGCTATGATTCCACAGTTCATATGGGAAAGCTCTTTTGTCGACACGGGTCATTGCTTCTGTTGTCAACTGGCCTTCTGTCGTCGCAGGGCTTGCTCCTGCCAGCTGGGCTCATGTCCTCGTTTTATCCTTTGAATGTCAAATTAGATTGGAGTTGGAATCGGACTGATACCGATCAGAAGAAAGCAGGCTTGGTGAGGTGCATCCTTTTCAACCAATCTTGCTCCACTACATCATCCCAACAACCATATCCCCAAGTTCCTAATTATGTGCCCTCGACTCCGCTGCCACATCCGAGTCTCTCATCCTCCGGTTCTCTCGACTGGCAGCTTCGCGGATATCCTTTATAGTCTGCTTCTTCCTCTGCGCTAATTGGGCTGCGAGCTTCCCATTCGATTTGTTCGCGGTACCTAGTCTCGCCTGCAAAGGACTCAATTAGCCGGAGCTCACAATAGCAGAAAGTAGAACGGCGACGGTACTCACATCAAGAGCCTCCAATGCCTTCCTCCTCCTCTCGTCCTCCTCAGCTTTCCTCTTGTCTTCTTCCGCCTTTGCTTTCGCCAGCACGCGCTCGTAATCAGCTGGATCTATCTTTTCCGCAGGAACAGCCTTCTTCTCTTCAGTCCTCTTCTCCGTCAGCTTTTCCGCAACCTTCTCAACCCCACTCCCCGGTCCCCAAATCCACTTCTCCGTCCTCCTCACGCCCACGTACAGCATGTTGTCAAGATAATCTCTCCCCCAAACCAGCCCAACTACCAACAAGACCAACCCAAGTACAACCTCAGCGTACTCCCTCGTATAGTCCCGAATATACAACTCTTCCCAATCCTCCCACCTCACCGCATCCACAACCCTGCAGGCCACCACCCACGCGCTGCCAATCCACAAGGGTTTTGGTTCCCATGGCCATTGCCCGCCCCCATAAAGCATGTGCCCGCCCTGGACTACCATAAAAACTTTCCACGCCAACGGCATGCGCCTAAACCCTTTCGTTCTGTATAGGTGTACCAGCAGAGCGACGTACACGGGCGTCATGATCGCCACAATAAGCTCTGTGCTGGGCCATATGTAATTGTAGAACGTGAATCGAATAAGAGGGGTAAGAATCGGGACAGAGAGGATATGTGCACCAAAGACGGAGAGAAAGGCGATGCAGAGGATGGGAATTTGCAGCGCGACAAGGAGGTACATGAGCGCTGTCGAGCCGGAGAGGTCTCGTTTGCGGGGCGCCATTATGCTTTTCGTTGCAAGCAGATAATAAAATGAAAAGAACGACTTGAAGTGAATGTGATGAAAAGAGAGTGACGAAGAAGAGAGGTGAAGGAAGTCAAAAGGAAAGAAAATTTCGCTCTCGTTTCGCGATTTTGATCTCAAGAGACAGTGCTGCGGCACAGGAATCGCGGCTGCCTGGTTTGCTTGGCAGCCTCGCCCAAAGGCTGAACGTTTCGTGCAACCCCTCTCTAAAAATAGCCTCAGTCTCCGAAACCTCACAGACGAGCGGGGGTTTCTGTACAATTACCTATAGATAGGGTCTCTGTAGGGGTGTCTTGGTCCTTTGTCTTCAAAGCGGACAAGGACGTGGACAGCACTCTTGGATTTAGATAGAGTCCTGTCGCGTGCTCTGAAGTTGCTGGCGAGGTGTGATCTCTGAGTACGGAGCAGATGTCTTCTTCCTTGTTGCTCGTCTGTTACTTAAAATGCTGCCCGGAATGGGGTCTGAACCTATTTCTTAGGAGGAAGTACAAGCGTTAGACTTGTTTCTGCGGTAGAGCCTCGATTCAATTGGCTGGGATGTACTCGAAGAGCTTGAGGAAGTTGACGCGGGCTCGGAATGTCGTTGGAACAGCAGTCGCTTTTTTGGTTGGCTGCGTTTGGTTCGACATTCCCAATCTGTCAGCGCCTGCGGCTGTCGTCCTATTATGCTTTCTTCCTTTTGATATCACCCCTTAAATGCTTTTTCGCAGATGATATTGTTCAAGTCAGAGCTAGTGAGATTAACAACATGTATTACTACCTATTCGAGTTCAGTATCATATCCTTTTACCCGTCATTTCCTAGGTCTCAGTCTCGGACTCTCCAATTCAAAAATCGGTTTGGGGCTTTCCATCTCATAGATCCTAGCACCCTCCATCTCGTTTGCTGTCTTCCCCACCCCCATCTCCACAACCTATACCTGATCTCCTTGCATTTCCGGCTTCACCTCCTCCATCGGAGTATGTGCTTCGCTTGTTCGAAGCATAGCTAATGCCATTGAAAGTCTCTGGGCTTTCCTTTTTCGGAGGTTAAAGAAGATGAAAGCTCCTGTGGCTGCCAGCATTTGCCGCCTCGATAGCAACGACGATGATGGCGATTAGTGCGCCTTTGCTCAGCCCCGAAGATTTAGTTGTGTACTCCAATGAATAGGCACAATGTGCTCGGGCACAGCCTTGTTGAACACCGTTTGAGAGATCGAAAAGTTTGAGCGCTCGTAGTCCGCGATTATGTGTCTAAGTCTAGTGAGCATAACGCCAGGAATTCTGAAGAAAATCGGTGCCTACGCTTCTTGCAAGAAAGCTCTGCCAATGGTGTACTGAGTTTCATTCGCAGCACGCCTAATTGGGAAGTAATTTGTCGCATCAGTGTAGATCCGCCATGAAGCTTGGAGGTCGAACGCCGCGTATGGGAGCGTGATCGTGATGCTGTCTCCACCACTTTTTGTATTTCCAAGTGTGAATGTGAATATTGAGGCTAGACTCTGAAGTTTCAGATGGACAGTGTCATTGACCAGTACACATCGGTGTCTGCATCGTAGTTGGGTCCTAACGCAGTGGCAAGTAAGTTGCATGTGGCTATCGGCAGTCAGATATGAGGGACGGTAGAGTCTACGAGAGAAAGAAGGCCAGGATTAAGAACAGATACGACTCCAAGAAGAGTATTTGAGACTTCCAGAGCTTGTAATCCTACTGTCAACTTCATGAATCGTCTTGATCGAATGTGAAGCTCATATTGGTTGGGATGAATTTAGACGCATCGTAGCCGCCAAGTGTCAAGCCACCCAGGGCTGCTTTATCCCGATATGGTGCACCAGCTGCGTAGCCGTATGACAGACTCAAGATGATGTTCTGGTTCTTCATTGACCACATGAAACTTGGTTGGGGCTCATGAAGCCAGTGCAATTTGTTGGCTTAGGTCCGAGACCAAGTACTCCAAGAAAGAAATCTTTACTTGCAATACCTGATGAACGAGGTTAGTTACTCCATGAATCGTGTGTCGCTTTGACTTGAGCAGAAAACAAGCCAGCAGAAGAAAGTGAAATGGCGTTTTGGAATTACTTTAGAGGAGACAGGATTTTAAGTTTGGGCGATCATTTTGAAAAGCGGGAACACTTACCCGCTATAATCTGGTGCGTCAAAGTTGGACCTCCACTGTTTGGAAGTTCAAGGCCTAACAAATCGTACCCGTAGTCTCCATTGCCTGAATAATTGAGGTTCTGTTCAAGACCCAACTCATATAGATTGATGGGAATCCAGGTCGATGACTTGAACAAAAATCAGCAGAGAACTCTCGATTTCCAGGGCATATCATGTCTGAATATCTCATTGACTTGGAAGCGGCTGCTTGGTTGGCTTTGAAATGGCTCGACTCCTCGTGAAGCTCCACAATCAGACGGATCCTGTCGGCAAACACCCTCCTAGAACAGGTACCCATGTCTCCTGGCTAGCCGTGGAGATGAGAACTTCAAAGTCTTGATCAGGTGTCCCGACACGGATGAAGAATGTCGACCAGCTGCCATAATTGCCGTTCCACGCCTGACTGGGCGCAAACGAGAAGGTACAGGCACAGTTGAAACTCGAGAGCTCAAAGCCATGCTGGGGCTTGTGCAATTATACCTGCATTGATTCGCTTGTTTGAAATCTCTTGGCCTTCACGTCGTCAAGGAATTTAATCTCGGCAATCGACAAGAGTTGATGTCTAGATACCATGAGTTCAACTGCAGCCTCGTTTGAGGTGAGCCCTAAGACTTTTGCACAATCGACCATTCTTTGCGCCCCGATCGTTGATGTGCGGCTGAGAGCGATGCCATCCGTACAGGACAGCACTAAGAGCATGGAGAATGAGACAGAGAATTACGGCCGAGCATGAGGCCTTTCCAAGAGATCCAATAGGTCTGGCAATGCCGACCCTCCCGCAATTCTTCGCTCATGTCATAGTTGTCAATCAAAGTCCGAGAGAATAGTTGCATTTGCTTGACCGCGCTGGCTAATAGCAATACAGCGGGAGGACCAGCGCACGGAGAGTGGAGAACTTTTTTTTGGGGGGGGGAATACATGGGGGTGCGGCCGGCAGACCCTAATTTGCTTGAGGAGAAGCTGACTGCATGACAATTGAGTCGAACAAGCTGATCTCTTGCGGCTCTTCCGAGGGTCAGAATGGAGACCTGGAGCAAGTTCGCATGCGGCATCTCCATTCTCACCTAGCGAAGAGAAAGAAGACCGAAAATGTTCGTGGTCGTGATTGAAGTCGACCAGGCACGAATTAAGACGGTGCGGCGGCCAGACTTAGGAGTACCTCCTTCCAGATCATAATGCGGATCTCGGGTGGGAGTTTCTTGAAATGTGGGAAGGAGGTGATTGGTGTGGTGTTTATCTTGGAGTTTACTGTGAAGTCCTGTGATTTCAGAGAAGTTCAGACAGAAGAAGATCTCAGGTTTAAATGAAGACTATTAGTCGGAAGCTGTAGTGCCGAGAATGGAAGGTTGGGCATCTGAGAATTTGATGAAGGACGAAGGATTAAAGGTTTGGTAGAGAAGCCAAGATATATAAAGTTCAAGAGCAACCTTTTCTAGACGGTAGCTCTGACAATAAGAAGGACAATAGTAAGAAAGTCGATATGGTAAGGAAGAGTCTGACAGAATCTCCGGAATTGATACCGCCAAATAATTTATGTGATCGAGATTCAGACTGACTAGCCCTTTTTCGTAAGCAAGCGTCAGTTCTCTTCCACAAGCGGTAGCGTGACCATTGTTCTGGGAGGAAGTTTGCCATCGCTTCAAACTCGGTCCCATACTTTGGGGAGGTACCAGCCAAACACAAAATTCTCTATGCCCTCCACTCAAGTTCCCGATAAGACTTGATGCCATATCTTACCACTGCCGGGGAACTGTGGCAATGACAGAAAAAAATTGGAGCGCGACTTGAGTGTGCTACCACCTGACAGAACGGGCGCACTCAAGATTTACAGTCATGTGACCGAGACCATTTTGCGCTTCGACCGCCCTCGAGCACATCCTGCTGCATTTTATCTCTCTGGTAGATTCTAGAATGCAAGGTCGGCTTTTATATGCACGCTAAGATACTCACAACAATACTTCCACACTCCTGCATTACCTCCCTGTTTGAGATTCGTGACTTTTGGTACATCCCATCGCCCTTACCAGTAAGGAGGGCGCAAACCAGCGAAATTCGATGCGATCGAGTTATCACCGCTATCATCCTTCTTTCTCTGACCCGTCAACTGTGCAAAAGATGTTAGTGAGCGAACATGCGACGAAAGGGGAGTAGAGCTTACCTCCAATTGAACGTGCCGGTGAATATGCACCAACCAATCGACGTAGCTCTGAGCCTCATTATTACGATCCTCTACCAAAAGTCTCGCGAATTCATATTCGGCACCATCAAGACCCTGTCGTGCAAGCTGGATAGTCAAAGCTTTGCTTCCACGCATCGTCTTTAGATACTCAAGAATATTCCGTACTTGAGCGCTGAGATGCGTCTCCAGGACAGGCAGAGAAGAGCTGTAGGGATCCAGAGCCTTGAGGCTGTCTTTGCCTTCGCCAAATAAGTCGATCAGTAGATTTGGCGAGGTTTGAGTATGCATCCAGAGGTAGCAATTTTGACCATTGTCGATTAGGTACACCCCTCCTTCCTCAACCCGTGAGAAGGAACAGCGTATCGCAGGAGGCATTTGAAGGTGACCCTCTGCATTTGGGAAGCCATCTTCGGGTGAAAGATTGTGTATCGGGATCATTCGTGGGTAGAGGTATAGCGATAGCTCGAGCGCGCCCATGGACTTGATCATTCGCATATCATGCACTCGTCGATCCGTCGGCTCTTGTCCACCTTTGAATGCACGGGACTTAATGAGACCAAGAATGTACATGCTGAACTCTTTGAGGTTCTCGGGGAGGACCAATTGACCTGGTGGGTGGGATCCTGAGAAGTTTTTCCGGTACCCAGCGAGGATGTCGACATTCTTCTCGGTCAAAGCTCCTCTGATGTCCTTCAGCGAATGCGAGGTCATCTTCGAAGCTGCCTCCTTCGCCATCAGTGTGTAAACCGCATCCTGGTCAACAAACTTCATGCAATCCTTCGCGTTGTCACTGACGCTTGCAATCACATTCGAGCACCTGACTCTTCTTTCCCCACTTGCGGTTGTATACAGCAGGGCACTCTGGAAGTGCGCATCGAGCTTGGCGTCCAATTTACCATCATAGCTGAACACCACGCCCATAGCCTTGTCTGCATCAATTGTGCCAAGCTCCACATCCGCCCCAAACGTGTGGTGGATGAAATTGCCGTGATAAGAAGCAACTTGCAAACCGTTTGAACATCGGACTTTCATCAGCGCTTGAAATCCAGTCTCCCGTGACACGGTATGTATTATTTCTTGGGACAACTTTTCGGTGTCTCTTGGGGAAACGAAGTTGGGGTAGTAGAAAGTCTCTCCTCCGGTGGAAGCAGAGACATGGCCTGACCTTGTTAGCGATAATCAAAATGAAGTCCCTGGGCCCCACTCACCAATCGTGGCAATATCTAGGTATCCGCCGCCAGGGGCAGCTAAGAAAAAGTCAACACCCACTCCGGCTGCAACCATCTTGTCCGCGGCTTTTCGCCAGCCAGGGTGTTCAGTATCGAGTAATTTCTTCTCGGCATCTCCTCCATGCTGTTTGCCATCGTCGCGAAGGAACAAGCGCCCCGGGCCCCATGTTGGCAGTGCTGATAGAGAACAGACGATCTTGCCGCCGGTTTTCTCCAGGGCTGCCAGCGCAGCATTCAGAGTTGGAAGTAGAGCAGGTTCTGGATTCTTGATTTCTGAGAATAAAGCCGGGAGCTGGCTCAGCAATGAGGTAATGTTGGACCTACTCATGTGAGCAATTGATTTTGGGGAAGCAGGACAAGTTATTTACTTCGCCTCATATGGGTCCACAAACAAGCCCTCGCCTAGGGGTACAAAAGGATCTTCAATATCGGGCATGATCATCATCTGCGCTTGAACAAGCGCAGGCTGCAAATTAATTAGCAAATGAGTGGTGACGAATGGGCAGAGCAACTTGCGTTCATGTTGTAAAAGTGAATGTCCTTGTCGAACGTCACAAACCCAACTTTGGAGCCTTCTGGTATCATGCGTTTGGGCGAGCCATCCTCTGTAGGGGTTTCATCGCCACCGTAGAGAGCTGCCATAATACCCTCGCAAAACGCTTCCAGAAATCCTTTATTGTACGCCTCCTGGCCAACATCAATAAGGAACAGCCACTTGAGACCTACGGGCTCTTTCGACCAGTATTCTTTTGGCACTAAGAACTCAACAGTACCACGCATCAACTCCGGCCGCTGCTCTCTATCAACCCGGGCACCTTGCGGAGTGGTTGCACAAAAGTACTCAGGAGGAACGTCGTTTGCATAGTTGCACATATTACACACAAATTTGTTACCTCCAGATCTGAATACCATGAACGGGTTAATGTATGCTCGACATCTATGACATCTGGGTGGGCCAGTCTCTCCAAAATCCAGCACAGGTATCTCAAGCTCACCCAGTTGTAGAGGAGCAAGTGGTTGAAGGAGAAGGCCGAGAGGTAGACCTGTCGAGTGAAGGGACTCGGATGTAGACGGAATGCTATTCATGGTGAGGCGCGTGAACTTCGGAGAGGAATTTCCTTGATCATAGGCAACGAAGGATACCGACGCTGGAGGAGGAGTATGATGTTCGAACGTCGGATATACATTATTGAGGTACCATTGAGCAAGAGAATCTCTAGATCTAGGTACACTGGGAATCTGGTCTGGGTCCACACGGCCTTGAGCGGAGGTCTGCATATTCGCAGAAAATCCCGGGTCGGCTGGACCATTTCGAGCCGCGAATTCAGCTGGCGAAGCTGGATTGGCAGGGCTGAAAGGAGCATTCACTGGAGCTGGGAATTGCGACATCTGGGGAGTAATCTGCTGATTCAAGAATTGCTCTCCTTGTGTCGGCATAGCTGACGGATCAGCGTTCAAGTATGCTGTAGGTGGAACTCCGCCCTGTGGCACGCCATTGAAAGCTGCAGAAGAACCAGTGGGTTCCACGGTGTGATATGCATGTCTGTCCTTCTTTTTCCTCTTGCCATGAGTCGCAACCTCTCCAAGCCCCAGGCCACCCATCTGAGCTGCTAATCCGCCATCTTGTGACTGCTCGCCTTGATTGGGAAAATATCCTTGGTCTTGGGGAGCTTCATAAGCTGAGGGAGCTCCCATTTGAGGAGCACCGTATGGTTGGTTCTGTATCGGAGCATTATAGCCTGCCCCAGGCTGTTGATATGGCGGAGGAGCAACTGGAAGCTGGAACTGAGGAGGAACTGGTTGAGTATTTCTATTGGGATCGTTCGGGTCATCATTTGGCCCCCCAAGGGCATGGTAGGACTGGAAGTCAGACATCTCTGGCAGATCTGCTTCACTTGTCTTGAGAGCTCGTATTTCCGGTAGCTTTGCAGAAGCTCCGCACGTGTTCGCAGATTCGTCGATTCCTCAGAGAATTCTTTTCATCCTCGTGGCATTTTTTTAGGAGATATGTGGGCGGTGAATAGCGCAAACTGTTCTCCTACACTTGTGGTGTTGACACCTTTTCGAGAGAGTCCACATTTCATGTGCATTTCGCGCTAAATTCAAACCCATGCATGCAGCGTGATCGCAACGCGACCGTAAATCGATTTTCTGCCTTGGCTGCTCCTCATCCCTGGCAACAACCCAAACCCTTTTGCGACGACGAGCATCTACGCAAAGCACATCGATTGCCGATGCCGAATAGCTGATAGCATGCGACAGGGGATACTGGCCTACCAGATGCGCCGATAAATTGGAGGAGAGTTGGAACAAGATGCTTACTTTCTGTTCCCTTCAGGGAGCGCAGTCAGAATCATCTGCTTCGCAGTCTCTTCTGGAGCTCGATGGAGGTGTCAAAGTCCTGATAGATGTTGGTTGGGATGAGACTTTTGATCCTGAGAAGTTGAGGGAGCTTGAGAAGTATGTATTATATCTCTCCGGTCCAAGAGTCGAAGCATTCGTCGCGAGGATGATGTACACAAATATCAACGAACACAATTCATATATTACTCTTGTCTTGAACCTCACTTGTATCTGCTGTTCCAAATCTCGACTCTTCCCTGGACCAATGTGATCAAATAAGCTAACAATCTTCTACAGGCAAATTCCAACATTGTCCATCATTCTCCTCACGCATGCCACAATAGCACACCTAGGAGCCTTTGCGCATTGCTGCAAACACTTTCCTGGTTTCAGCCGCATACCTATTTACGCAACCCTTCCTGTCATCAATCTCGGGCGGACCCTTGTACAAGACCTCTACAAATCGACACCTCTTGCGTCTACTTTAATACCCTCAGCGGCACTGTCCGAATCATCATACTCCTACTCGAGCATTTCACCAGTAGAACAAAACCCCAACATCCTCCGTCAACCACCGTCTAATGAAGAGATCGCTTCGTACTTCGCACTCATCCATCCCCTCAAATACTCGCAACCTCATGAACCGCTTCCATCCCCTAACTCCCCACCTCTAAACGGCCTAATAATCACCGCGTACAATGCCGGTCATACGCTCGGAGGAACAATTTGGCATATTCAACATGGGCTCGAGTCAATTGTCTATGCTGTTGACTGGAACCAGGCCAGGGAGAATGTTTTGGCAGGAGCAGCGTGGCTTGGAGGAGCAGGTGCTGGAGGGGCCGAAGTCATCGAACAACTGAGGAAACCTACTGCGTTGATATGTAGTAGCCGTGGTGGAGAACGATTGGCTTTGCCCGGCGGTAAAGCAAAGCGTGACGAACTACTTTTGGACATGATCAAGTCTGGAGTGAGCAATGGAGGAACTGTTCTCATCCCCACAGATTCCAGTGCTCGGGTTCTAGAGTTGGCGTACCTGTTGGAACATGCATGGCGAGCAGAGGCGAACGACGAAAAGAGTCCTCTGTGCGCAGCAAAGCTGTACCTTGCAAGCAAGAACATTGGTGCGACGATGAGATACACAAGAAGCATGTTGGAGTGGATGGACGACGCCATTATTCGAGAATTCGAAGCAAACGCTGGTATTCAGAAGAAGCCCGACGAAGAGCAAAAGAAAAAGCAAGGAAATTATGGTGGGCCTTTCGATTTCAAACACTTGCGCTTGCTTGAACGTAAAGGACAAATCGACCGTGTCCTGGGCGAGACTGACAACCTAGGAAGAACCAAAGGAAAAGTCATTCTTGCCAGCGATGTGTCTATGGAGTGGGGATTCTCAAAGGATATACTACGACACATCGCAGATGACAACCGAAGTCTTGTCATCCTCACTGAGAGACTCGGGCATGAAGTGAAGGAAGGAGCCAAGGCCTGCATTGCACGGAATTTATGGTCGTGGCTTGAGGAGCGCAAAGCAGGTGTCGCTTCAGAAACTTCCAAGACCGGCGAGACTCTGGAGCAAGTGTATAGCGGTGGCCGAATGGTCGAATTTCAGGAGATGAAGCGGGTACCCTTGGAAGGGAATGACCTCACCATATACCAACAATGGCTGGCGACTCAACGACAACTGCAAACCACGCAATCTGGAGGGGCTTCAGCGCTAGATTCATCGGCTGACGCCGTTGACGATGCGTTATCCGACTCGTCTTCCGAGTCTGAGGGTTCCGAAACAGAGCAGCAAGGAAAAGCACTTAATATTTCAGCTACTATGAACCAAGCGAACAGGAAGAAGATTGGCACAAGCGATGAAGAACTCGGCATCTATGTTCTCTTACGCAAGAAAGGCATACACGATTTTTATGTGAGAGGAAAGAAAGGGAAGGACAAGATGTTCCCTATCATGGTCCATCGAAAGAAGTTTGATGAATTTGGAGAGGTGATTCGCCCGGAGGACTTTCTCAGAGCCGAAGAGCGAGATGAAGTGGATGGGCAAGACATGCGGCAAGAGCCTGGCAAATTCGACACCAAGGACAATCTTGGCCACAAGCGCAAATGGGATGATGTCGCTGCGCCAGGAGGAGCGTTGCAAAATGGATCGAATAAAAAGCAGCAAACCAGCAAAGGACAAGGGCGGAATTCTCCAGATATCCTGGATATTGAACCTGGTGTTGAAGATGATGATTCAGAAGATGAAGCAGATGCAGAGGTTGCCGGCCCATCCAGGCTCATCTTCTCAACAGAGTCCGTTGCTCTTAGTGTCAGACTCGCATTTGTTGATTTTGCTGGATTGCATGATAAACGCAGTCTGCAAATGCTTATACCTCTGATTCAGCCGCGGAAACTCATTCTGGTCAGTGGAATGTCAGATGAGACTGTGGCCCTTGCAGAGGACTGTCGGAAACTTCTTGCTGCTCAAAATGGGGCATCTGACACCGCGATCGACGTGTACACGCCACAAATTGGTATCACGGTTGATGCCAGTGTGGACACCAATGCTTGGGCTGTGAAGCTGACGGATGCACTCGTTAAAGGTCTGAAATGGCAGAATGTCAGGGGCTTGAGTGTGGCAACCATCACCGCTCGTCTTGAAGCAACGACCGTTGAGTCACCAGATCCCAGGGCGGAGGGGAGCAATAAGAAACAGAAGCTGATCAAGGACGAAACGGAGGATACATCAATCCAGGAGCTTCCTGATACTCCAGCAACTGTTCCGACACTGGACGTACTGCCATCGAACATGGCCTCAGCGACCAGAACCGTCGCCCAGCCACTTCAAGTCGGCGATTTGCGATTGGCGGATTTGAGGAAGATCATGCAGTCTTCAGGTCACACAGCCGAGTTCAGGGGGGAAGGAACGCTCCTTATCGACGGCTCTGTAAGTGTACGAAAGACTCGGACAGGTCGGATCGAGGTCGAAAGCATTGGACTAGCCGGCGGAACTCCGATGCAGCAGGGAGGCACTTTTTACGCAGTCAAGAACAAGATTTACGAAGGCTTGGCGGTAGTCAATTAAGGGCATGGACGGGAATTTGATCTCTCGGTATTGGAAATCCCTGCATTCCACGGCGCTGTGTAACAACACCTGTATTTATGAGAACCACACTGGTGGCGAAACCATGATCATATGAGCCAATTTCTTTTGTGTCCTGGAGATTTTGATGCGAGTTTCTGTGTTCCGGTTCGAGGTCCAAGGTGTGCTTGTTAGCGTCACCTAAAGTTGTTGAATCACAACCTGCTGTTCCTTAGGCACCTCGGCAGCCGCTACGAATTACACAAAACACAAACACGGTAAGTTTTGACCAGACAAGTGTCAATTCGAACCATTTGAATTTGATATTGCCCATTTCACATGCTCGTCGGCTGAATGTTTTTGTTCTTTAAGCATTACCAAAATGGATATTCATCTATGTCAAGGCATTTCATGGATCAATGCAAAGTCTCGTACTCGAGTAATGTGGCCACAAGAACCTCGTCATCCACAATGGGGTGGCAGAATATGAACCGCATTCACTAGAAGGATCAAAACGGCCTGACGAGGAAACGATCTGATCACTAACGAGGTGATCTAGAGTGGAGTGAATCATGATGGCTAGTTTGTTCAGAAACCCTCTGGTTCCAAAGTTAGTGAATTTTGAGAAAATTTGATCACAGAAAGTTGAAGAAGCTGACTGAGGAGAATAATCGGCATTGGATGGCAAGAGAGGGACTGAAGGGATGCAAATCGTCGCTTAAAGCTAAGCGATTTTTGGCGAAGGGGGGTTAGGGGCAACGTGATATGTCGTGAAACTCCGCTGAGCACTCACAATAAGTAGATCAATTTCTTTGTCTATATGATTCACGGACCCCTTACTATTGTCTAAATAATTCACGCACATCACCACCTTTGGTTCTTCAGAGACTACAGATCGTCTCTTATTCGCTCCTCTAACAAACATTTCTTTTCCTCCACTTTGCTTGGTCACCTCAAGTCTCATAATCAAGCATCTCAAGGTGTCTTCGAATAATAGATGCGCATACTTTGAGTCTTCGAGCTCTGACAACTCGGATCGCATCAAGTCTTCTCCAAATCATCATCGTGGCCTCGGTACGGGAGTATATATTCGACCATCCGTGGCCGCACCCTATTGGAAAAGTCATCCTCACGGACGCTGCTCTGTACAGCCCCTTCAGCACCGTCAAGGCCGTAAGTCTCGTTGCGATCGAAGTCTTTGACGTCTTCGGCCAGCGGATTTACTACTTCCAGCGTGTCACTGCAGTCGTCCAACGAGAGGGTTGGAATAATATTCACGGACGAGATACGGAACCGCCACCACCGATCACACCGTCATCACAGATCGTTCGCACTCAACCTCTGGCCTTTCACATTCAGCACGCAATGGCAGGTCGAGGATACAATACTGTCCACGGCTTTGACGCTGGCCCAGCTCCTCCTGGTTTCACTCCCGCCCAGCCTCCAGGAACGCCTCAGTATCCATTCTTCCAAGGTCCTCCCGGATTCCCAGCCCCTTTCTATCCAACAACGATGCCTCCCGCCCAATCTGTTCAATATCCTGCCATGATGCCTCCTTACGGCGGTTTCGGCATGGGTGGTCAGACCTGGCCAACCATCCCACCATTCACCGACCACGGAATCCCTGGCGTCCACCTCCGTAACCACACCGGAGGCGTCGGCTTGCAACCCGGTTACGATTACCTCTTTCCCCAAGAGCACACCAAGATCCACGTCTTCAAGACCAAGACCAAGCCTTGGCAATGCCAGATCTGGAGGGAGGACACAACCAAGCACGTCAAGTTGATGGTCCCAGTCAACACAATCGTCAAGGAGCTCATGCAGAACTTGGGCTGTACAAACTCGGAGGCAGGCGAGAACATTCTGTACGAGTGTGTGGAGAAGGGAAATGGTCATTGGGCTGTTGGCTTGACGATCAAGGGCGACGACAAGGACCGAGTCAAGAAGACTATTGCCGATTTTGGCTGGAATGCGAAGCGAACTGGTCTTCCTGGCCAGCCGCCCGTTGTTTGGCTCTGGGTTACTAAGGATGGTCAGTAATGGGTGTAATATGACAGGAAGATCGAAGGGTAGTTTTGGAAGCAGATGGGAAACTCTATTGTGTTTTACTTATCACACATGCATTGCTTTCCGCGTTCAGAGGAGCTAGTGGTCGAGCGATGTCGTTGCGTTGGGTCTGGTGCTTGAATATTAAGTAGCATAGGTGGAGTTCGTCTGGACTTCTGAAAAGATGAATCGGTACATTTCTCATAAGGTATCTCCGTGCAGTCGCCGCTCAATAACTCGTTCACCAACAATTTGCTACACTAGGAGAGGGTTTGGACACACGTGCCTTAACACTAAGTCCTCCTAACTTTCCTAACCTGGCTCGCTTAGGGTAGGCGGCCGTCCTTTTTGGCGACCGTTCTCGACTCTAAAATCTGACACTCACATCCAAAATGCTCAGAAGGATTTTTACGTCATGTCAATCACATATAGCTGGAATGTAATCTTACATTGTACTCATCTACGCAATGCTGTACGCCGTCTTTTTTGCCTACCCGGTTATCTTTTCCAAGCTTTTCAACTTTACTGATGGCATCACTGGTCTGATGTTTATCCCGATTTTGATCGGTGCCGGTTTTGCTTTGGTTGCTACGCCCTTCATCGAGCAGCACTTCAAGCCCATATGCCATTTCCGAAGTCCCACCCCAGAGAACAGACTGATCGGCGCCTTAATTGTCGCTCCTTTCATCCCGGTCTCGCTCTTTATTCTTGGTGCCACTTCCTACAAACACATCATCTGGTTGGGCCTGCATCTTTTGGGATCGTGTTCGGGTTTAGAATGGTTTTGTGTTACTACTCGGTCAACAACTGTATCATCGATTCGTACCAGAAGTTTCCAGCGTCTGCATTAGCGGCGAAGGTGTTCCTAAGATCCTTTGGTGGGGCTGCCTTCCCTCTGTTCATTACCCAGATGTATGGCAAACTTGGTTTGCAGTGGACTTCCTGGTTGCTTGCCTTCATTGGTCTTGGCATAGTCTTGACTCCGTACGCCTTCTACAGCTTTGGACTTCGGGTTCGAGCTAAGTTCGACAAGGATCAAGCATGACCTTAATTAGGATGAATATATTGCTTCAGGTCGTGCTCGAAGGACTTGGGCGCGAGATGTCACAGGACAAATGTCAATCTTTGTTCTTTGACTTGTACTACCTTTAAGGACACTGTACTTCACGCTCCCACCATAATATTTTTCAAACGTAAGAAATTTAAAGTATATATAATAAATCTGTAATACACACCAAGCTCTACCCCCGCTCCGTTGGCAAATTCTAAAAGATAAGCAATACAAGAAAAAAGGCCTCTGTCCGAAAAATTGCCCTTAATATTGCAGTTCTGTTCTCAAAGTATAGTTTTATTTCATTGTCAAAAAAATTTCCTGGGAGAAGGAGTATTCTGGATAGGAATGTGGTTGAACATACTGGGAAATGTTCTTGAATTCGTATTGATTGCACATCTTGGAGGGTGCTGAAGTGTTGAAGTACTTGTTAACGCTCCAGTATATGGTCTTTGAAGGTGAAGTGCGGATGGCTGCTTGATGATTTGATAGAGGAGATTGATAAAATAGCACAACTGAGAATGGCAACTGAGCAGTATTTGCAGACAAGTTCTGGAGACTTTGAGACGTAATTATTCAAGAATAAGTCATATGCTACCCAATCACAAATATTTGAATGATTACACAATTTCGTGCTATTCCAGAATCAATTTTATTTAGTATGAATCGCTTGCAGGACTGAATGCTTCATATACGCTGATATTGTCTTCAACGACCATAACTTTTAATCATCAACTCGAAACGCTGGATTCTGTTGCAAGAGAGCTCGATTAAGCCCCTGATATACCCCGCACTCGATCTCCATCGCCGTACGAAATATTTCTACTCCATTGATTGTTATGGTATTTAGATGTTAACTATACTCCGCTGAAATAGAACTCATGCAATAGAGTAATAAAAGAGAATGATGAATTTCACATTGTACTCGCGGTTCTGTCTGGTCATTAGGTCGGCTGCCAGTTAATGAGGACGTGTGGATTTACAAAACGCGTGTAAAAATGATAATTATATTTTCAAGCGTTACTAAAATTCATAGACTGTCACGAAGTAAGTCTGAGCCACCTCACATTGTCGAAGATTTGAACGCGAATATCTCAACGATAATAGACAATGGCCGGCTCCCGTTTAATCCAGAGCGCCAGTGACCCTACGAGTCTCTCAATACACACCTTCAACTGCGATCAGCACAAGCCTGAGATAATTCTAAGTTACTCCAAAAAGTACGGATTATATTTGACTGTGAGTCTCGGGTAATCGTTCAAATACGCCTTCATCCACTCTCCAACCTCAGGTAAAGGCGCCAGTACCTGTATGGCAGTCTTATTCTCTCGTCCCGCATATCCTCTTCAAAATCTCTCCTCACATACTCTTTACAATTGTCTACTACAATTGTCAATTGGTGCATAGATTCGTGCTTGAAGTCGCAAAGTGGCCCTTAGCCCTCTATTGCAGACCTCGCAGACTACGTGGTAATGTATAGCTAATCGGCTGAGTTTTGGGTATCGATCCGAGTGAGTAGACTAAGACGCTATCTCTAGACTAGATACATAAGTGTACTTATACCTATAATGGGGTAGAGACTAACGATTTGGTAGTTATATCGACTTTTTTTTCAGTAAAGAAAGTTCTCGAGGACGCATGGTAGGAAGATAGTGGGGACTACAATTTATAGGTGACCGTACAAGGCCATAGGGAAAGAGATAGGAGAAGCGTGAATAGATTAATGAAGCATATAATGAAGCGATATGTATAATGGACATTTATGCTCTCTAATCAGCCCGTTTCTCTATCAGTATATACTTACATCGTCTAGGCGCATAACTCCAGAATCTCCATCACCTGCTCTGGCCCTGTAATTGGCACCGGATTCTCCCCCATAAACGGATCCCGCAAACTCGCATCCGCCAACCTGTCCAACTTCTCCTTTCCCACAATTCCAACCTCACTCAACTTTCCCTTCAACCCTAACTCATTCACCACCGCTGCAATCAGATCACCGAGATCTGCTTCCTGCTCCTTTAACACCCTCTTCTCAAACCTCTCCCTTGCCTCCTTAATCCCCCAAAGCGTGTCCTTAACCCTCTTCTGCCTCTCCAAAATCTCTTTCCCACCATGCTTCGCATTATATTTACAAACCGCAGGCAACAAAATACAGCTCGTTTGCCCATGATTCACCTTCCCAATCGGACCCAACATATGACCGATCCCATGACTCGCGCCACAATACACCCTCCTATGTAAAAATAGCATCGCATACATAATCCCGATCTGGCAATCATTTCTTCCCTTCGCTTCCTCTTCTTTAGACAGATTCCCGCCCTCTGCAGCACTCTTACTCACCAAAAGTCCAGGAATAAGGCATTTAAGACTCTGTCCGACCCGCTCATCGACTTCATCCGTGCTCTTTAAAGAGCATAGAGTTTCAACGCAGTGGTCTACACCCCGCATCCCGGACTCAAGCCACACGTTAAGCGGCGTACTGGTGGCCAACTCGCCGGATAGGATAATGAGTGAGGGTGAAGCGAGCGGAGGACAGAATTGGATTTTCTCGTGCGTAGCGTCGATTGTCACGCCCGCAAACTCGGAGTATTCACCTCCGGAGAGCGTGGTCGGGATGCAGATCACGGGGATTTGAGAGGGTTTTGCGGGGAGGTCGGCGGTTTTGGCGCCGACGTGTGGGAGGGTGTGCATTTGTGAGGAGGTGCGGATGTTGTTTGCTAATGCCTAAGTCACAGTATTAGAGTGGGGAGGAAGGTGGGGAAAGGGGACGTACAAATGATACAGCTTTCCCGGCATCAACGAGAGACCCCCCGCCGAGCGTGATGATGCAGTCGGCGTTTACGCTGCGGCAGTCCTCCATGCACTCGAGGCATTCGGACATGAGAGTGTGAGGTGTCATGCCAACTCGCGTTTTAGCTAGCTTGGAGCCGAGTGCTTTTTGTAGGTCGGAGGTGTGGGTTGTGTTTTTGGTGAGAGAGGCTGAGGCGATGAGGTATACTCGTGATGCTTTGAAGGTCTCATTCACATGTTTGAGGCATGCTTCTGGGAATGGGAGGCTGTAGCTGACCATAGGCGTGGCTTTGTCGGGGAAAGCTTGGCGGAGAGTTTCTTGTGACATGGTGGAGGGTATAGTTCTTCCTTTGTGCTTGAAATCCAATGGTATGAAATGTCTCTGTAAAGAGAAGTGACTGACAAAAGAAGTGTCTGAAATCTAGAAATGATTCTCTTGATAGTTGAATGCAAAATGTTCTACTCTACTGTAAAACTTGACCAAAAAATCTAAATGACATGAACTCTCTGGTCGAGCAGTTTAATATTCCAAGAGTGCTTCTTTTGAATCTTTGTTCTGCGATACGGAGGTATGAACTCGGGGAGACATAAGCAAGAATGACTACATTGCTCATGATTGGCTACTAACACAAAGTAGATCACTACCCTCTTCAACAGTACTGGAGTAGCCTCCACGAGTCCTCTCCATACACACTTGAGATAAGAGTGGGTTCCGCTCAACTTTCTCTGTTCGCAGCTCGTTGTCAGCACTTACTGACAAGTGACCTCGATGACTCCATATTCGAGGTCTTCCTGTCAGACTGGCACCACGTCAAGCTTTACGTCTCCAAAACAAGCTTAAACTTAGAAAAGCAGCCGTGCCGCAATACCACCCTTACTCATCTCGGAAGAAGATAAGCATCTCATCCATGCAATAAAATTTAAGAAATATGCAAGAATATTTTGAAGATATTCAAAGTTTATTTCGAGAGTTTGGATTTGGCAAGGAATGCGAGCTGCAGTCAGACTGAGTAAGATTTGCCGAAGTCTCGCAAACGATTTGCTGAGAGCACATCCCTATCACGTGCGTCCTATTTAAGGTTAATTCCCTGAGTCTTGGCAGTGCGACGTCAAAATCAAGCCAATCAAGGATGCAGATCCGCCTTAAGACCTTTCCCAGTCTCTCACTCCCTATTCTGGTCCCAACCCCGATGCATTCTCCTTATTTTCTCTTGTTTTCTCGGAGTATTCATATCTGTGCCTCACAAGCAAATCAAGTATTGATTATCCCACCATTCACTGCAAGTGCTCAATAGCCTCAAATCTTCACAGGTTGAGGACCAGATAGTGAGAACGGTGCCGCTTGGCCACGCGTACGGAGGCGGAAGTTCTTCTAGCGCAATCAATACTCGATATGGAAATACGTTGGAACAGGTGGATTTTTCCTTTTTCTCCTTCCATTTTGCACTCAGATCTCGAGTCCGCTGCCCAACACTCTTGAGAGGGAGGGATTTTACGAGTTCACGACGCCGCCAATCATTGGCTTGGCAGGAGCTTATCAGACCATCTCTTTGGGAGCGCAGATCCACTCGGAAGGCTTCGAAATGGCACCCTGGGACGCCGCTTGTTCCGAAGGCCCCTGCTTGCACAAGCCATAAACCCAGCCCTGCAAAATGTTAATCGCAGGCAGGCCGCGTCATCTACCAGTACGGACAGGGAAGGCTTTGAGGAAGAGCCGGGATGCAGTGGAGCATGCACCCATTTAAGCTTGTTTAAGACGTTTTACGGAGGTATGACGCGAGGGTGGTGGGGAAGGGTGCTTAGGGTGGATAGGGCAGCATGTCACTTGTACTGCGCGAGGTATGGAGCTGTGCCTCAGGAGGATGGGGATGAGTTTGACTTGGTGGCTTCATGTTTAATTCGAGAGTGGATAAGGTATGATCAAAGGCGTGCGATGGGGCTGTCATCGTGAATGATCTGCAATCCACTATTCGAACGAATTGACGAGGGCGGAAAGGTATCTTGAGACACGCGATCACCATTTCTGTCACCTGCAAGATTGCACTCGATGCGACTGCAGCCGTTCGCTCCGCAAGAAGAACGAACGAATCTTCCCTTCCACTTCCATGCCACATGATGAGACGGGAAGGCCCAAGAAAATCTTAAACCCACCGTAAACTCCACCAATTCCAATAGTTTCCACTGCGTCCGCAACAGCACGCGAAACCCGCCCACCTGAATCCTCCATCATATCATTAGAGCGTTCTCACTCAGCAGCTCTCTGGCATCCAATTATTCAATTGACTAATCGAGCAACGAGTCACCGAACACCCCGGGGGAATCCCGAGCTGAAGGGCGGGATGCTGATTGGAAGCCTTGTGCCGTGCGTTCGTCTATTTTACCTCAGCTCCGTGCCCTCCTTAAGGTAGTGGTCCCGCACTCAGCTATTGCGTTGCGCCGCATGCAATACCACCTATTACGGACTCTTGTGAAAGGGATGTGTTGAGAAGCGTTCCAAATGCAGCAGCAGACAGCGAGCTGAGGTCCTTTTGCGGCGTCGACAGGATGGACGGCGTGCTGAGTATTCGAGTTTCGGTGGCCTTCTTGGGAAACAGGTCGGGTGTGTCGGCGTCGGTGTAGGGATTTTGACCCTGCGACGTCGTGAAGGTGATGAGTACTGTACGATTACGGAGGTGGGGATATGACTGGGCACTTGATTATTCAAACATATGAAGATACCAGTGACTTTTACCCTTCTGACAGCTGACCTTACCTCAGTCTCCTTATTTGGACATTTGAATCCAAATCCGTCCAAATCCGTCCGTCTAGGCTTCCACTTCTCCCTTTCTTCTGAAGAGTCACAAGTCAGCTTATCAGCCTTACACCATCCAAAATACAGTCCGCATCCTGATTTTATGCATATCCTGATTAAATTTTCGGCGCGCATGTGGGCCCGACGTAAAAGTGGCGTTCCGTGGCGTCCATTAGGTAAAGCTTGGCATAGATTAAGCAATCTAGTTCTGCGCCGCAAAGCTGCGATTCCGTCAGGCAGGTTTTAGGTTTTCAGTGGTGGGCAATGGGACGCGAGAGGGCTGCGATAGTTTCTGCCACACGAGGAGCTATTGTCACTTGGTGGGGTCGAGACTCCACGGTACGATACGTCGATAGGATGAGGTGAGATGGGCATTTTGCCGTGGATGCTAGATGTGCTTGGGCGGCCGCGGTGGCGGACATGGCATACTTGTATTACCTCGTGGTATGCGAATCAATTCCAAAGCCACAATAATCTACTATACTTAAAGAAGTAGCAAGTCGACAAAAACCAAAGATCCCTGTTGGCAGAGACCCCTTGCTAGAGTAGAAGTACCTAGAAGTCTTGGCGGAATTGATACGAAATACTACGAAGGAGGTGGTTTGGAGGCGAGTGAGTCGTGATATGGCCCGGGATGGGGTTGCAGGCAGTGATGGCATTTTGCAGCGTGACGTGACAGCTAGAGATGGCGATTTGACAGACGGGACGGATTCGACGGGATGAGATGGATGCTCGATCTTTTGGCCAGATTGCATGTATGCATGCATGCACCGCACCCTCAAAAATAAAATCAAAATCAAAAACGGATTTTCTTACTGGCTGTCCAGCCCGAACAGGCTGCCAAGCTTCTTTTTGAATGAAGGGACGGCAGACCTGGAGATAAAGCTTTCGCCCACGAGGACGCGCATTTAAGCATGTTCCAACCTCGTTCTGTTCAAGGAAGGTTGTGTTGCGCCGCCAAGTGATCTTGTCTTGGTCCGAGCATTCGAAGCCTTTACTCTGGCATCCTCCCAGTTGCTCGTGCTCGTATTGGTCTCAAAACACCTCCACAACCCGCTTTTCCCTCCAACTCAAACCAATCTGCACAATCCTTGAGGACACAAGATCTTTAGTGGTAACTGCCGTCCTGAACACAAGGCGCAAGAGTCATTCGACTGTTGCATTATCACTCGCGCCCGCATCTTGATAGAGAATTTGATACGGTGCCCTGTGTCTCATTTGATGAAGAGGCAGAGAGGAGGCGGCGCCAAGCGGGGCTTGGCATGGCAGGAATTGGCTGTCTTGTGCGAGGTGAGCAATAAGAAAGGAAATAAAGTTTATGGTTATTTGGGTGATATGCTGGTGGCGGAAAGGTCGGTTTTGCTTTTGTGGGTGGGAGGGCTGAGATGCCGTTTTACAGAGGCACGGGAGTGTTGATTGTACGATAGAGTGCTGGTTGGCTGGGTTTTTGACAGTTCGTTTGTAAATGCTTGTTTGGTCAAGAAAAACTCGAGAGGTTCGTGATGGTGGTGAGCCTCGCATTCGGGTCAATAATTGATGTACGTTTACGAAAACGAGATACTTCGCCTGGCAGCTGCAGATATGGAAAGGAGATCTGCTGAACACACCGCGGCCGGCACAACGGCAAGAGCAGGAACCGGTATTTGTTGCCCTTCCATCCACTCAACGACCATATACCCTTTCACTCGGCATGTGTTCGTATCCTGTCATCAAAAGACCTCGATTCCACCGTCTCCGAAGACGCCGCAACACAAATCCTATCTCATCCATCATCATGACAGGCTCATTTGCGCAGCAAATCAAGTCTCGGCGTACCCCCGTATTCGAACAACCCCAAGTCCAGCCACAGACGCCGCTTCATTTTTTGGAGCAGATGATTGGTCCACATCTGGATCGCGATCGGCACGACCTATTTAATTCAGCTTTATGCTTAAAAGTTTGACGGCGAGGGAGGGCGGTCGCTTACGTGCCAAGCAACGCCACTTTGTCTTTAAGGTGCTGGGATGAGACAGGGGACAGCGTGAGTGTGGGGCGGGGTTGCGTGTACTTTTTTCTTCTCGCCACACTCCCATCTCGGCCCCGACACCAATCCATCTCACGCAGTGATGTAGGTCCCGGGTTCCAGTAGAGTTCTTTTGAGAGTGTTTTTGATTGTGGGCTTTGTGGGAGGTGGAAAGAGGCTTGGTTTGTGTGGGGATTTGGAAGTGACGGGCTTGTTCGGAGTCCGAATTGGACGAAAGAGAGGCTTTTTGCGCTGTGTATCTCAGGAGGGACAAACTGACGACAGATGTGGCAGTACGAGGATGGTATGTATGTGCGTGGGATGATTGCGTACCCTTTCTATTCTTACCGGTTTAAGTTGATTGAGATTCTGCAACTCAATTTGGTTGATTGATGATCACGATGATCCAGGAGCCTCGAAGACTCGAATGTGTCGGCTGTGTTAGTCCAGATGACTTTCATAGTACGGACCATGTAAATTTCCCGAAAGTAGTACCGTATCTTTTGGCTGCCCTCGCATCATCTTCTGCAGAGGGAAACACAAGATCGCTGTGACTTTGCAAACGGAGGTGAGATCTGAGTATATTTAATCCCATATATGTCAAACAGCTGGCAGCAAACGGCTGCCGGTACGACGCATAGCTTAATTGGGATAAAGATGGTGGCTATGTTTCAAGTGTTGATGACGGTGATGTGAGAATAGACTCTCGGGATCGAATTCGACTTTCACATTTATCCAAAGGGAGGACTCCGAGGCTCACAGTCCAACGAGATCCTGCCGCGGGCCATCATCCAAACAATCCAGATGTCGCTCAGTCGTTACAAGAAGCTACCCTCACACCAATCATTGCTGTATTCGCAACAACCTCGAACTTAAACTTTTCAGATCACCGCGACCCTTCGGCTCGAATTACGGGCCCCCATCTGATGAGACTCGGGACCGAGTTTCTGCTCGAAGCTTGAGGCCACGACACATGATACTAGATTTTCGTTTCGAACGGCGATCTGGTTAAGGTTGAAACATCGAGTTATGCTTGCTGCTCCCTAAGACGTAAACCTTCTGATGAGGACAATCCATGTGCCATCCAAATCAAGCAGCACACTCTAAATCCTCATGCCCCACCATACTCAGCGCAAATCGTTCTCGTTGGATTTCCATGCGCGAAACAGAACAAGCAGGACCCTTGTTTTACATTCATGTGCAAACGACGCTGAGGATGACAAGTCCCAAGTCCACACCAGAGTGATGCTTCGAGGGACCCATCCGTCAGACTCGTCGGCAAGCAGTGCGGCAGGTATCGCAAGTTTAAGCTTCATCGCGGCAGAGTGGACGGGTGGGCTCATGGGACAAGGGTGGTGGTGATTCGTGTACAGTGCGTTTAAACTATATGCGCTAAAAGAAGAATAAAGATAGTGGAGGGACTTAAAATCGGGGCTTTTTCGCTGGTAGGGACTTCCACTGATCCACAGGCCTCGTCAGTTGAGTGACATCGCACAGTGCGCGTTGCAAAGTCGATACTCGAAAAGGAGCAAAACGTGTGATGCGACTGCTGCAGTGGACGATGATGCGGCTCTTGTTTGCTTGGTAATCTGTTTGCGGAAGTAGATGCGGATGTTGGTGCATAATTCTCTTGTGCAAGAACGGGTTTCTGTAGGCCGTTCGATCGTAGGTGGGAGGAGTATGTTTCTGGTCTCTTGCATATTTCCTCCCGGCAGAACCATACCGCTGGAATAATAGCTCTGGAACACTACTTGTGGATGCTGACACCTGATGACATGCTAAGTCATGATTTGGTGAGCAGATTGGGGGCTTTGAGGCGTTGCTGGCGGGGGCCAGGGGCGTGTTCTGCAAGTGGTGCAGATACAAACCCTTCCATATGCTGGTCCGTATGCTGAGCTTGAGCTGACTGTGCTAGGGCGCTGCAGAGGTGGATTTTGCGAGCGCCCGAGAGTCCGAAGAAGCTCCTGTATGGCTTTGTTTAGACGATCTGGTCATTCGTTTCTGTGCAGTATGGCATGAACCCAGAGCCCGGAGGAGCTGGGACTTGGAAGACTCTTATGAAATCCTGTTCAGTTATTGTGCCAAGTGCTTCTGCTCCGGGTGGACAAGAGAGTTCACAGCAGTCATAAGAACACGGAGTATAAGAATTTAGAAATGAGGAGGACGTTGTATGGGGTTCGGCAGCGAGGGTAGACGATGGAATAAACACGGAGATCATGGAATAAGGTGTAAATGCTAATCAGACGCCCATGTACGCCCTAACTTCTGGGATGGGGGAGCTTACGACTACCTGGACCCAGCGCCCCATGCCCATGCGAATTGAGTACACGAATACCAGAGCTGAGTAGTACGGAGGTTGAGACACATTGATACATTTGCATTTGGGCGTGACGAGTCCCAATGATAGTGAGGAGGGGACACCTGTAGCTTTTCCCAGTATGTGTGATGGAAAAGGCTACGAGTGCATAGAGTGTATCCCCGTATCTCCACCAGCCAGAGAGCAGATTCCAGAATCGAGAACCCAAGACTTTCAAGCACAATGCCACAAAGCCAAGTGCCACGGCCAAGAAAGCCCAGCACGCTTCTTTTGTTGCTGCGCTTTCTTCTGAACTTTGCGGCCATTCCCAAGAAGCGCGCGTCAACAACCAAGACCCTAGTGAGAGATACTTCGACGATACTTTCCAACGGGTGCATATCAACGGTACCTGCGGTGACCAATTTCGACCCGGCAGGGTCGCACCTTCGTGATGCCCTCGACAGACTCGACAGACTCGACAGCCTCTCTCGTACCCCCAGACTCGCCAAGGCTCTCCCCCAACCCTATTCAGTCAGATCTGGCCAAAACGGGATACCAACGGCGAGAAGCGTTCGAAATATTACCCTGTTGAGGCAAGTGCATCAACACTAAGGACCCTAGCAGTGCGGCCCTAGGAGAGCTAATCTTGATGAATAATTTATGCCAGCAAACCCCAAACGGCTCCTTAAGAAAATAAGTTCCCTCCTACGACAGCACTCCGGCCGACGAGCACTTGCTAGATTACTACTAGTACCGCCTCCATATTTCCAGAACACATCTTCCGTCCTGCGAAACCAAGTTTCTAAATCAACTTCTGCGACACTCGACTGATACATCACACAACACATCTTCACTTCACAAATCAACAAGTGCATACTGCCGAGTGCGATCGAAGCTTGATTGCAGTCTCGTGACTCGAGATCTGGCTCGCCTCGACTTTCCCATTCCTCGCAACACAGAATTCTCGATTCTATAGCTCCTCGTTCCCGTCACACCGAAAGCCATCACCGAAATTCGACACTACCCGAAAACGTTGGGAATAGCTTCATATTTCCCCAAATCCTCTCCACAAGGTACGTAATCCTTTTCATATATGTTTTTTACAGTCTCCTCTTCACACAATTGGCTCGCACGTCTCTATTGTCCCAGCGTTGAGGACGCACTCGCTGTCGCTAAACCTTGCGTCATCGAGCACAATCATATCGGATCCTCCGCACACGCACTTCGAGTGTCGCAGTGTCGCATTCCCATCGCACAGCGTGTGAGATTGGGGGACTCGTCCACCTGTATCAGATCAATTCCTTGGCCCTGGTGGGTTTATGGGCCTTCCAAAAAGCAGAAAAGCCTACGCGCATACCTATGGAACCTTAGTTTAAGCTTCTGTCACCTTGTGCTTCAAACTGTCTCATCTTCGCTTCGATCTCCGCCTTGTGCTATTGTGGGACGAATCTGTGGCTAACATTCATCTGAAGCGACGAGGATCAACCACAAAACGTCTCAGGACCTCGACAAGAGTTTCTAGGACTTCCAGAAACTCTGCAAGCGTCGCTAATACTTGTCCACCAGCCGGATTGGGCGGCCTACAAGCTTCCTCTGACGTCCGAGAAACGGCTAGGGCCGCGTGCGAACGACGGCACACGACGGCACATTGGAGGGATTACGAAGAAACCGATTGAGATAAGAGTGACATTCTCCAAAGTCGATTGCGGAACGAGCAAGGGTTTGATTCAAGTAGACAGGACACAGCTGGTCCTCTACTTCGCAGTCAAGGACAGAGAAGGGGCCGCTTTCGAGGCTCAATTGAAGGAGATAGAGTGGCGATCAGAAGCATGATGGATACATACTACGGCCACGTTAGGACGCCTGCGGATGCGATCAAGCTATTCGAAGCTTGTCGTCTAGGTTTGTTGCCCAGAGTCCAGCGCAGATTATCAGAGAAGGAGAGACAGTCGATCAAGTCCGGCTCAGTGTTTGTTTGGGACGAGCGGGAAGCAGGAATGAGAAGATGGACTGATGGCAAATCGTGGAGTGCAAGCAGAGTTTCTGGAAGCTTTCTTACATACCGAGAGATGGAGGGCAAGAGAGGAGGAGGCCAATTCGTTCCACCACCAGCACGGCGAATGGCAGGAAAGACACCAGACAGTGGAAGAGGCAGTGATGAGGACCAAGATATGGATGGAGAGGGACCCGACGGATACAGATACAAGCCGGACGGGTTGATGAAGCAGTCTTTCAGCATCACAACCTCAACAGGCCAGCATTTACATTTGATCAGCTACTACTCTCGACCACACCCTGGAGCTCCTGAGATGCCGCAACCAACAACAGATCCAGCTTTACGGCACATCGTGCCAGTCAAGGGAATGTATCCCGAGTCGACAGTGCATGAGGCTCAAGGACCAGCAGTTACCAGAACACCAATGCAACAGAGCCCATACATGCAATCGCCTCATCAACAACAAATGCAGCAATCACCACATCAACAAGGTCCTCCACCACCATACCCATATCAAATTTCTCAGGGTTATGCGTGGCCTCCTTCTCCACAGTCGACACCTCCTTTCCCAGCCCACCCGGCTTCGATGTATAACTCGGCTCTTCCACCACCACCTGGTTCAGCACACGCATCGCCATACCAGCAACATAGTCCATATGGCCATCCTCTTAATGGACTTCCTCCGACCTCAGTGGCCCAGCATCATCCACAGCCAACAGTATACGACCGCCCTCCCCCACCTCTATCCGATTCGTCACTTCCGCCTCCAC
>AYLM01001853.1:0-12470 GCA_001625345.1 Cairneyella variabilis | reverse complement strand
TCTTGCTGTTCACTTGGAAAATAAGCATAAGATTATAAGAGAGGGCTCTTCTGCTATTGGAAAGACTGGTGCTATAGATAAATACGTTAAGAAGGAAGAAGTAGAAGCCATCCCAGATTTTAAGACTGCTTTAATCAACTGGATTATTGTAGATAGTCAAGCTTTTATTATAACTAAAAACTCCTATTTCATAACTATGTTAAAGGCAGTAGGCTACACTGGCTTCATTCCTAAAGGAGATACGGTGGCCAATAGGATTAAGGCTAGGGTTTCTCTTATTAAGGCTGACTTAAAGGAGCTTCTGGCAAACACTTGTTTAACAGTTGCTCTATCTTTAGACGGCTGGACCTTTCAAAACTCCCTCCCTATGCTTGCTATTAATGCAAACTGGCTCGGTCCTGATTTCAAGAAATATAGAGCTTGCATTAAGTTTATTGAAATCGATAAAGCTCATTTAGGGGCAAATCTCGCTGATATTGTCTTTAAAGCTCTCTAACGCCTGGATTTACTATAAAAACTGATCTCAGTTATTGGGGACAATGCTATAAATAACGACACTCTTTCCTAACATTTATATGGAAAGATGTCACAGATATATAATGATTTCTTAAAACCTATCCCAATACGTGGTAAATCAATAAGATTTAAAGGCGAGGAAAGCATGATTAGATGCTTAGCTCACGTCTTAAACCTTATTTATAAGGCAATTCTTAAGTCCTTAGGCTTAAGCACTTATAAAGACGTGGTGACCTTCCTAAATCGAGTTGAATTTCAACACAAGTGGAATGAGATTACAGTTCCGTTAGTAGCTGGGGTTGTTCATATTCTCTGTATTATCATTCTCTGGATTGTAAGATCTCCTTAGAGACTGCAAGAGTGGGACTCCCGGGCAAAGAAACGAGTTACATACGACGTTAACAACCGCTAGAACTATACATTACGTATGATTAACGGAGCTTTTGATTGCCGGGCTTATATTAACGATACTATAAAGGATCATCCTCAGCTAGCAAATTTGAAGCTTACCATTAAGAAATGGGAGTTATTGGGCCACATCCAAGAGCTGTTGACTCCTTTTGACGAGTTTACTAAATGGGTATCACGTGAAGAACCAACTATTCAGTTGTCAGCTTTATTGTACGTAAAACTTTAAGGCCTCTTAATTACTATTATCAAGAAAGAGGACCCGTATACTCATTTTGATTCTACAATTATTACTACAACTAAAGATAGAAAGAAGGTATTTAATAAGTATATGAGCTTTATGAAAAGTAATGATATATACTTTATTAGCTGTGTTCTGGACCCTAGGGTTAAGACTAACTGGCTAAAGAAGAATCTTAATGATTATAAGGATGTTATCACAAGAATCAAGAGGTTTATTAAGGAGGCGTATCCTTTAAAAGAGGAACTCCCTCAGCCCTCTTCTAAGCTACAAAAGAAGAAGGGACTTGATTTTGACTTCTTAAAAGAGTATGGAACGAAGGTGTTAATCACAGATAATATTGACCGTTATTTTAACATGGATATGGTTTTATTTAAGGCGGATCAGAAGGATATGAGTCCAATTGAGTGGATTCTGCGGTGGTGGGAGGTTAATAAGTCTGAATATCCTCGTATGGCTGCAGTAGCACGGGATTACCTTACTATTCCAAGCTCTAAGGTTGATATTGAGAGACTCTTTAGTGATGCACGTAATATCCTAGGCATTCGTCGATTTACTATAGTATCTGATACATTAAGGGCTCTTATCATCTATAGGGACAATCTCAAGCGTAAGGAAGAAGAGAAGAAGGCGGCAAAATAAAAGGCAAAGCGTGAAGAAGGTTCCTATATTGATTACTATAAAATAGATACGAATAAAAGCTCTAAATAGCTTTAAAATTTTCCCTTCTAACAGGTGTTTAGCCCCTTTCGTTATATTAGCCCCTATTTTCTGCTACGGATTACGGATTTACGGATTATCCTAGGTATATTATTCGTACGGATTGACGAATAAATAGACCCTCTATTCGATCCTATTCGTATCCGAATTATTCGTACGGATTGAATAAAATCCGCCAATCCTTAGGAGCTCTAGATTCCATCCAGCCTGCAAGAAATTGGTAGTCGCACTCCTAGTGATGGGCTTTTATCTGCAGTCTGATAAGGCGCCAGTCAGCAGATTATTGTACCGAAGCAGATTGGATAGTTTCTGGGCTGGTCAGTGCGGAATCTCCTGCAGATCACTGGTTAGCGCTGCCTGCCTGTCAGGCTTGCGGACGTACCTCCGGAGTTGTCGCGCGCTTACCCAGAATCTAGTGGAACGGGAGCAAATGCTGGCCAACGCCGGCGGAGTCCCGACCCAGGTCCCCTATATTTCGAGGTCGCCGTGGGCTCCAATTGCCCAACCACCATTGATTTTCAACGTACTCGTGTACCTGAACTTGCTAATGGAAAAGTCTCGAGATCCCCTCGCAGCAAGTAGCATCCATCTGAGATTACGGCGCGATTGAAAACAAGGAATCGAAGCAGCCAGAACCGACCCAAAAACATATGTCGCCGCCTGAATCCACACAGCGAAACAATATGCCTTCCTTCCTCCGCACACGCAAGCAAGCTTACGACGAATATCAAGGTCCGCTTTCGAAACTCAAAGCTCTCGATACCGAGACGCTTGTGCACTTCGCCGTCTTCATGGTTGGTCAACGAGTGCGGTCTCACCAACAACGTCGCCTCGAGAGTGCAAGCTGATCGCCTTAATACTAACTTCAAAGAGATGCAAAAGCAGGAGATGGAGGTCTATACCCTTGAAGCATGTTCTCAGGGAACTTCGCACATGGTCTAGCCTCAAGTCTCACCCTCGTCTACTGTCCTTGTTCAACCACTATTGACACGCATGGACTCAAGGACGCGCCTCCCCGGGGAGGCCGAAGCCGCAAGTTCACGAGCTTGGGGATCCAACTCTGGTGCTGGCAAAACTTGGAACGCCCATTTCAATGTTCTTGAGTGCTTGATGGCAAGACTTGCTGCGATGAAGTGGTTTACCAGCCTTTCGTGAGATGCCCGATCGATGAGTGCATTCACGTCACTTTTAACTTCTCCTAACTCTGGACTAGTTCGCAATTGGTGATTGTGGTATGCCAATGGAGCGAGCTCGCTGCCCTGAAGGTGAAGCGCCGGTCGGTGGACAGCATCACGTTGCAGTTGATGGAGTGACGCTTTACTGAGATAGCTGTCACTAAGTGAGTTGCCACTGTTCGAGTATTGTTGTTTCCGGCACGCTGGATGGTTGACAGCACTGGAATGAAGCCAGTGCTGGAAATGGTTCAAGGGCAACTAGCACTAGAATGGGTAACATACTGGAGAATAACAGCTTAGGAGTGCGAATATAGCAACGAAGATCGAGCCTTTCTTGATTGTGTTGTGTGCTTTGCAGAAGGTGTCATCCATCCCAACTGTCATCTATGTCAAAAATACTCCACAACCCAGTGGCAAACCTTTCACACACTTGCTCAGTCAATGTATACGCTGCCAGGAGAGAGTTTCCCGTTGGATAGTCCACCATTGCCTCAACCATCTGAGATCGAGGTATGGACCTTCTCGGAGCCGACTTGGTCTTCGGTAGGCAGGGAAGAGGGCTCTGATTATGGAGACCGCGGATAAGCGGGTCGGTGATTGTGTAGGATGCGTCAGCCGAGCAAGACAGAGGTATAACTTTCCTGCCATCAGAAGTAGTATAGGATGCAAGCGAGGTGCTGGTCGGAGCTGCTAGGTTGATGGTATTACCTCCCAGGTTACGAGACAATTGTGGATCTGTGAGAGTCTACAGAGATGTTAGTTGCTGAGACGTTACAGGAAATAAGGAATTCGTACGTGATCAAGAGATGGCGCTCGTAGAGCTTGTCTACTATCTCCACCTCTGTTTGCTTGTCCTCGATGTAAAGCTTGGTGATCCATTGCCGGTGCAAAGAAAGGATATCCTCAATTACGAGCTCAAGACTCTGCATCTCTATCGTTGGTGGATAGGTATAAACTGCTGGTTTCCGTCATCCACAGAAGGGGAACAAGCTCAGGACTGGTGAATTGGCTTAGCACCCCCATTTCTAATTGCTTGTCCTATACCAAAGGAGTCCTTGGGAAGTGGCCCACTTAGATCATTTACCAGTGTGTAGAGGTCAACGTCCCACATCTCGTGACGGTACTACGTGGCAGCTCAAGCATGATTCGTTAATATGTGGGGAAAAGGAGAGGAAACGTAAGATTTGAGCCAGCCACAAAAAAGATTAGATGTGCATCGTGTTGTAGAAGACCCTGGCGTGGAAAGTTTTGATTACGAAGGATCGTCTTCGCTCCGATCTGCAGCTACTGACATGGGTAGCGACAATCGAGAGTGACAACTATACGAAGTAGCAACTGAGAACAGACTTACTTTACTACACGATTACTGGCTCGGGTCCTTTCCCCTTGAGGAAGACAGGGCTGAGGACAAGCAAGGCTGCTCAAATTGTTCCCAGTCAATAATTCCTGCCACCCACGTCAACGTCGACGTTGCCCTGTGGGTTGAAGCCTCCCTTGAAGTAGGACGCTACTATCTCCGGTACCATCACCGGTGCCATCCTATAGGCTAGCAGTGTTGAGTAGCTTACATTCCATCGTGCACAGGGGCGTCCCTCGAAAAGAAGGCGACGAATAAATCGATTAAGCCTCCAAGCAAAATAGTCTGCGTGGTTGCGGCCGCTTTGTCTCGGGGAACGAGGCTACGTCCTCGGGGTAGCCGTGGTAAAATCGAAGCGAATCACGGCGTAGAACAGCGAGCTGGCTTCGCGGTGCCAAAGCTCTTTAGATTGTCTGCCGCAGGAAGCATGACTCCCACGGCGACTACTTCGGAATCTACACGATCAAGAATCCTGGTCAGCTGCGTCGTGGTTACAGTAACATTGGTAAAATTTATTATATTTTTATGCAACTTAAGAATACTTTGTGGCTGCTATTGTAGCACATGGTGGCAATATTATCGGGGGGGCGGGCACTCAGCCGCAATTCCCGATCCCTCCTACACGATTAGTCAGTCTTAGGAGACGTCTCCCACTTAAGCGAGGGCCGCAAGACTACACCTCAGAGCACTACAGGATAACGTCTCACGGTGTACAGTAGTAATAGATTGTTTCTATTAACTTAAAGAGTACAAGCTAAAGGGAATGTCTAAGACTGACATTTTAATTACTTCTTTTATTAAGTATCTACTTAAAAAAGACTAACTTACATACTATATCAAGGGCGATGAAGCTTTAAGTGGGGGAGCTGTTAGTGGGTCTTTCCTACAGGAGAGTTTAGGTAATGCCGGCCTCCGTAGCTAGCGTACTCTGGGTCTATATCCCCCTCAGGGTTTGAGGACCTCAATGCATTAATCATCCCCCCGAACTAAGTAACATTTCTGGTCCTATCCGATCAGGAATTTGGGTCAGAACCATCTTGTCATAGCGTGCGCGGTCGGTCGTGCATCCCCTCCACGGACATCCGCCTTGGACAGCTCAGAATCTGCGTACGCGTACAAGAAGGAGTGCCCACCGTTCCCCAAGTAGAAAGCCAGCATAGCACGGAGGGCAGAAATATTTCAAGCTCGGAAAGATCGTGCCGATTCTTCAAGCTATATACTGCTCTCGAAGCTTTCTCTTGCCAATCTGCAATCCTGCAGCCGCCACAACTCTACCATCAGACCGACGGATTTAGCACAGTTTGAAAGTATGAGTGGCCACGGAAGAACTCAAGAGTTCACAGTAACGGGCCCAACGACTGCAGGAAATGTCCCTCTCGTAAATGGCAGTCAGCCCGTGGGTTCTCCTCACAAGAAGGTCTGGGATGTCATTGTGGTGGGCGCTGGACTTAGCGGTCTCTCTGCGGCCAGTAAGGTATGTGAGGAGGGAAGGACTTGTCTTATTCTGGAGGCGCGGGATCGCGTTGGAGGGAAGACATTTACCCAAATTCCATCATTCAAAAGTGCGAGAATCGACCTTGGGGCAGCTTGGATCAACGATACGAACCAAGAACGCATGATTGCTCTGGCACGCAAGTTTGGAGCAGAGTTGATTGTACAGAACATCAAGGGCAATGCAGTCCTGCACGACGTCGATGGATCCTCAAAGGCGTTTCCCTACGGGCATCTGCCGCCTGTAAGATCAAGCACGTGGCACGCTCATCGGACCAAAGATACTGACTTGCCTTCGGCAGGTTGACGAAGAAACCAAAGCGCAAATAGCTTTGCTGCGAGACACTGTCGAAGCGGATTGTCAAACGCTGAACACCGAGCGGCCCCAAAACCCCAAGTGGGACTCCATGACGTTGGACAACTACTGCCGTGCCATTACATCGAACGAAACGGCGCTTCGAGGGGCCACCACCTGGTCTTGTTCCATGCTCGGACAGGAACCTACGGAGGTCTCCGCACTATACTTTCTCAACTACGTCAAGTCAGCCGGCGGATTTCTGGTCATCCGTTCGGATGGCAAAGACGGAGGCCAGTATCTTCGCATTCGGCAGGGTACCCAGTTCATATCGGAAAACATAAAAGCTTCGCTTCCAAAGGATCTGGCTCTAGTTCGCACCAGCTTACCAGTGAATTCGGTGCATCAGATATCGCGTGGCCTACTAGAAGTGCAAGGTGGTGAACAAGACATTGAAGGCTTTGTTGCAAAGACTGTCATACTGACAGTTCCAAGCCCAGTCTTGAGGACTATCAATTTCCAACCGTCGCTGCCGCTGTCCAAGTCAACCCTCCTTGGAGCTTCCAGCTATGGGTCATGCTACACCAAGATGGTTATGGTCTTCAAGAGGGCTTTCTGGGTCGACAAGGGCTTTTGCGGATCAGTGCAGTCGTTTAAAGGACCGGCAATAAGCATCCGAGATTCTAGTATACCGCAGGACGATCTATGGGCACTCACCTGCTTCATCTGCGCGGGCATGGGAAAGAAGTGGATGCAGATGGGTGACGAGGCACAGCGGGAGAAGATATTGCTGGGCCAGCTTGGAGAAATATTCCAAGATCCAGAAGCGGCTACGAAGGAGTTCCTTGGGTCTTTGGGTTACGCCTGGGTTGAGGATGAGTGGGCAGGTTATGGCTGTCCCTGCGTCTCCCTCCCACCCGGTGTCTTGAGCTGTGTAGGCTTTGCCCTGCAACAACCGGTTGGTAACATCCACTTCGCTGGCACAGAGACGTCAGGAGTTTGGAAGGGTTACATGGAGGGAGCTGTGCGGAGTGGGGAAAGGGCTGCGGGGGAGGTTTTGATCAAGCTTACCAGCTCTAAGATGTAGCCATGCAATGATAGAATCACCAAGGAAAGGCTGATGCCAACGTCCCACCAACTTCTGACCAGTCGCAAGTAATGTTTAGAGCCGTACTTTATTTTTCGATTTCTTATACAAGAAAGTACGCTGTAAAATGCGGCACTGAAAACATGCGAGGTGGATTCTTACGCTACCGCGATTTGATAGTACGTCGGCTTGCAAGACTACGCCTCAGAGCACTACAGGATAACGTACGCAGTTTATTTATACTTCAGGCCCGAGTACTCGCAGCTGTAGTACTACAATTGAGAGTAATAACATCACGTCGACCTGTTTGTGCACACCACTTGATTTGTGAGGAATTAAAGCGTTGAGAATGGAAAGCTTCGGGCACTGTCATGAATTTCCCGTAATCCTTCTTTCCCGGCACAATATCCAAGACAAGCTCGAATACTGCCACGGAACAAGTTTCCTGACCACAAACCGGGTATCTATACATTTCTTTCGACTACCTTAATTGCGAGGAGAGATTTGCAACCGCATATACACTAGATGGGAGGAGCGCCAACATATTCACGTCGTCGCCTTACGTTTGATTTGCAAAGAGTCTCCTTTAAGATCGTAATAGACTTCCTCTACCACAGCTATACTACTAAGCTTGCATTATCTCTAAAACTTGTTAAGGGGTTTAGTCGAGTTCTTTGACCTTCCCACTATGCGGGAGATCGTCAATAGCCTTGTGGCGGCTGTGGTGTGCAGATTTATACAGGATCGCCACCTGGATCAGTACCTCAGATCAAAGCGAATGAAGATCTTGGTGGAGAACAGGCCCGCATATCCCACAATATTCGTGCGCGAAGCTCAATTATGTAATCATTGGATAAGCTAGAGAGGCAGGTGGCAATTCTAAAATAATATAAAAGCAAATATATAGTTCCCTAGGACCCTCCAAAAAATAAAGATAATATTTTAATTCTACATAACAAGCTTTGCTCCTTTTTTAAAGCAAAAGAATGAAATTCTCCCCGATAAATGCCCTATAATAAGATTTCTGTTCCAAGTAGCTGAACGAGATGACCTATAATCGGGAGGCAGCCAAAGAATATTCGTATCGCCTTCTAGTACCCAATAATGGGATGCCTGTAGGCTTGGCAATAGCTTGCCATCGGGTGAGAAGGCCACTGACCAAACCCAAGTATGACCCTCGAATGTCTGCAGCGCCCCCTCCCGTGGCCACGTCCCAGAGCCGCACCGTGTTATCGTCAGAGCCTGACACGACCTGCTTGCCGTCGGGTGAGAAAGCCACTGACAAGACCCCGTTAGTGTGACCCTCAAGCGTCTGCAGCGCCGCTCCCAGGGCGGCGTCCCAGAGCCGCACTGTGTGATCGTAAGAGCCTGACACGACCTGCCTGCCGTCGGGTGAGAAGGCCACTGATGAGACCCAGGCAGTGTGGCCCTCGAGCGTCTGTAGCGCCGCTCCCGTGGCGGCGTCCCAGAGCCGCACTGTCCGATCGCCGGACCCAGAAAGGACCTGCTTGCCGTCGGGTGAAAAGGCCACGGACGTGACTGAGTCAGTGTGGCCCTCGAGCGACTGCAGCATCGCGGTCCAGTGTGCTTGCACTTTTGGTTTCAGTTGAATCTAATCTGGAATTCATCCCTCGAAGTTCCTTCGAACAATGCTATCTTCTGGCGCAAAGATGAGAGCAGAGCAATATAGTTGCAGGGGTGCCTGTTCAATCGCTGATCGGTTGTATAAAACAAATCGCTTTGTGTCATTGATAAATCCACGCCAATCAGGTCTTTTAGTATCCTAAAGACAAGTTAGAAATTTCAACATGATAGATAAATAGCTTACCAAAACGTGAGCTTCCAAGGACAATATTGCTTGAATCCCTTCTGAGACCTTGCCCATCCACCCAAGTGCCTCAAGCCAGTGCAGTAAATGAGCTTGTAAAAACCGGTGGGCTTCCTCGCCATTAGAAGCCTGAGCCCTACTCCGTTACAGCTGCTGGACCCAGTAGAGACATGCGTACTGAACTTCCGGCGGAAGGTAGTACTGTAGACGACTGTAGTCAACTTGGCTTGCTTGAGTACCAGGAGCATGCATGTCGCAAATGTCCTTCTTGAGTGTCCAGGACATTATATGTATACAGCTAGTAGCTACTAGCTGTGTGCCTCCTTCTCATCTACCCAGAAATCCCCACATCGATCTTTGTTAAGGAGGAAGTCGCGAAATGAAGGGTGATGGAGGCGAAGCGGGCGAGTCAGATCCTCAGGAATATCGATGATCGCATGAAGATCCTCAAATGTCTGGTCGACCTCTTCCTTAGGAAGGTGCAACAGCCTGCTTAGTGAAGAGGCAGAAAGAGGTGAGAGCAACACCACCATACTTCCAAGCGTGTGCTTTAGTATATCGTATGCCTCTTCTTTCTCTTCCACCGAATAGTCCAAGGAGATCGAGTGCTTGAGGACAGCAAGGTAGATCTCATTAAGTGGCTTCTCTGGGGCGGTAATAGCGCTGCTACTACCCTTGAGAAGTTTGTCCAGTCTCTTGCCTGCGAATCGCCTCCCCTCACGAATAAAGCGACAAGCAGTCGCCGCCCAAATGAAGAGGCCATAAGCGTATAGAACTAGCTGTCTCAGAACTACTTCGCCTGGCCAGTCTGCTCTAAGAGCCCACTCCTGCCTGATTATCCCCAGATTGTATTCTAGGAAGAGAGAGATATCATGGTCGACAATCGTCGGCTGTATGCTGTGTAGTACGAAGTCTCGGCGTTCAACTTGTGAGATGGCGCATATCCGTGCCGAATTGGGATTTCAGGTCTGCTCGTCAAAAAGACTCGAAGTGGTACTGTCGTCAACGATCGAGCTTCAGCTAGAAGCTGCAGAATGATCCGGAAATCTTTATCATCATCACACTCATCAAGTGCGTCGATGACAATAACGTAAGACTGACATGATTCGCTGTGTAGATTCGATAGTGGACTAAGAACAAGCTGACGCCACTGCTCCGAGAGGGACAGGCTAGCCATATCGCTCCGGTTTTTAACAGCCTCACGGATGTATTGTCGAAGGGATGGCACATTAAAAGCGAGCTGCGCCGCTAGACTTGTAAAGAACTTGCCAGCATGGCCCGCATCTCCACCGCCCTTCGAGAAGAAGAAGCTGGCTCCAAGACGCTTCTGCTCGTTGTATTCGTGCGCGACAGTGCGGGATATGGTTGACTTTCCCGTTCCAGCCAGGCCGTTCAGCCAGAAGATGCGTTGCTCATCTTGTCCATCCTTTCCATCAGCCCAGCCATATATCTCTTGTAGAAGGTCGACGCGCGTTTGAGGGAGGCAGGCAGGTTCGTGTTCGTGGTCGCGGGAGTTGAAAGGCGCATTTGATGCGAAGGGAAGGAGGCTGAGTGGGTCTTTTTGGCCTGTTGCGCATTAGTTTATGGTTCGACTCTGCTCGTGTCTGCAAGGAACGGACTGTTGTAGTATGTGTTCCCAAAATGATTTCGGCCACTTCCGTCGACTCGAATGTTTTGGTACTGATTGCCTGGGGTGCTTAGAAGCCAGTTTGGCGTCTCGGGATCTGACATTGCGATGGATCGTGCGAGCTACAGTAGCTACCGTAAAAGTGGAGAAAGCGCCGGCCCGAATAATGAATATAAAAGCCCAAAGCCTCTTCTTCTTCTTCTTCTTCTTCTTCTCCTCCTCGTAAGTCGGCTTTGGAATAATGTCGTCGTTGATGGTGAGGGGCAGTCCTCATTCGACCTGTAGCCGTAGGGCTGCTCTTGCCCCTGTTACGAGTGCGGCTGAGCTCCAGATAAGGACTTCGCATCTCCACTCTCTCCAACATCCATCAACGTCCACCAATTTATAGTTTGTGTCTTGCATTATCATCTCTCTCGATAATGGCGGAGCCGTTCGGCATCATCTCCGGTGCCATTGGCATTGCATCTGCTTTCACTGCTTGTGTCGACTGCTTTGAGTACGTCCAATTTGGCCGTCATTTCGGTCGAGATTTCCAGACCAGCAAGCTTGCTCTCGACTGTGCCAGCAGAAGAAGGGTCGATTCTTGAAGCTCACTAGCTGGGCTCTCTACCACAGGTCCACTCTAAAAGACCTTCTCGAACAGATCGTCTCACTCCTCGACGAAATCGAAAAGATATTCCCGGCGCCTTACGCCCAAACAAAGCTTGTCCAACAAGAAGCAGCAGAGATTGGTGAAGAGACTAGCGACAAGCAGTCTCTTCAGCTGGTCGAGGATGCGGCCACTGGGATCGATAGCCTGCTTCAAAAGACGGTCATGGAGGTGATCGCAGGTCATCAGTACTCGAATATCACGTTTGGTGGTAAGGGTCTGGCTGGTGATGCGTTTAGTAACGATTGGAAGGGCGGTGCAATAGGGGCGTCTCACAAGTTTGATGGTAACCGAAATCCCGCCTTAAATCCCATCCCTGCTCAAATCCCGCTTAAAATATCGTCGAAAACCCACAATAGCGGGGCATTCTATGACCTTAAAATATGGCTAGAGCAGACAAATCCGCCCGTATTGCTATAGCGATTGCTGATATCAAATCCGGAAAGATCACCGATTATTCTGAAGCAGCAAAACGTTATAAATGCGACCACACAACGATTTCTAAGCGCATTCATAGGATCATTAAATCTTAGAAAGAAGCCAACTCGTTTTATTGACAATCCCTTACGAACGAATAAGAAGAGACCCTCATTCAGTATATAAACAAGCTTACGGACCGTAGCATGCCTCTAACAAGTCAAATCGTTAAGAATCTAGCGAAAGAGATACGTGAGCAGTTAGTGAGAAAGAATTAGGTTGGTTAATTTATAAAGCGTTATTAGGACCGTCTGCGTTCAGCTTATTTACACAATATCGATAACTTATGCGTCATTATAGAGTACGCGCCTATGTTTGTCTTGTTCTTTACTTTAGTATATTAATATTTTTATATTAATTTCCACACTTTTAAGTCAGGCATATACTAATTTCTATATGGTTTTATAGCTTGCAATTATTATTGCAAAATACTCGATTATAGCGGACAATATCTATAACTTCGATGAGAAAGGGTTTATAATCAGTCTTAGATAATGCCTTAAACGAATTATATCGCTATCAGCATTTAAATCGGGTCGGGTTATGAAGAATAAATAGGATGGGAATCGCGAGTTTATTAGTCTTTTAGCATGCGTCTT
>AYLM01000358.1:0-18194 GCA_001625345.1 Cairneyella variabilis | reverse complement strand
ACCCAAACCCTCCCTCCCCATCTCCCAATTCCACGACTGGTACAACAACGAGCACGGCCCGACCCGCCTCCGCCTTCCCTTCTGCGTCAACGGCTTCCGCTACCACGCAAACGACCTAGGCTCTGAAGGCGCCTCAGACACAAACCCAGAATGGATGGCCGTCTACGATGTCACGGACATGGCGGAGCTGACCAAAGACGCGTATCTGCGGCTGCGAGACCCGCCCGTCAAAAGCCAGCGGGAAGTCGAGACTATGGCGCAGATTAAGGTGGATAGGAAGTTGTATGATTTTGTGGAGAGTCGTGAATCTCCGAATTTTAAAGCCTTGGAGAAGGTGGAGAATGAGGGAGAAGGGAATGTCATGATTGCAGTCTTCCTAGACTTGAACGAGGGTGCAGGGAATAAGGAGGAATTGGATAAGTGGTACAGAGAAGAACATATTGAGCTCTTGTCGAAGGTACCTGGATGGCTGCGTACGAGGCGATTCGTGACCTCGAGTATTGATCCTAAGGCTAAGGTGGAGTATTTGGCGCTACATGAGTATGCGCCGAAGAATGGGCTTGGCGGTCCGGAGTTTGTGGCTGCTACGAGCACGGAGTGGAATAAGGAGATTATGAGTAAGGTTGTAAAGGAGAAGAGGAGACGGGTGTATGATCTATTTTATACATTTGGGCCGGCACCGAGATATTTGGCGCCGAATCTTGCGTCCTGGCATTCTTCGGATGAGAAAGTGAGCCTCACGAAGACGATCCCAGAGTCAGCGGGTGGGAATGGAGCCGTCGAATCATATATCACGACAGCAGATGGTGTGGAACTTCCTTTCCGGCTCGAGGGGTCGGCTGAACCCGATGCTCCGCTCATCGTGCTCTCAAACTGCATCCTCGTCAACTGGGGAATCTGGGATGACTTCCTTATTTCTTTCTTCTCAGTTCCAGCAAACAAGAAATACCGCATCCTGCGATACCTCACTCGAGGTCGTTCCTCGAAATGCGGTACCAAGAAAATCACTGTCGATGTTCTGGCCGCCGATATCATTACGATACTGGATGCTCTCCGGGTTAAGAAAGCAGCGGCCGTGATCGGCGTCTCGCTCGGTGGTTGCACGACTCTCTGCACTGCACTCTCATATCCCGATCGTGTGGGCGCGTTCATATCTTGCGACACAAGCAGCAAGTCTCCTGCAGGCAATTCTAAATTGTGGAGTGATCGGATTGCAGTTTCTGAGAAAGAATCTGCTTCCGCAGCAAATGGCGAGAAGATCGTAGGCGAGGAGTTGGCTGAGATGACCGCAAGGCGATGGTTCGTGAAAGAGTCCTACGATGGCGGAGCGCTGGAGAAGAAATGCATTGAGATCAAGGAGATGGTGAAGACCAATTCTCTGGAAGGCTTCAAGGCGTCTGTTAATGCGCTTTTTGAGTACGATATGACACCAAAGATGAAGGAGAGTAAGGTGAAGGGTATGTTCGTAGTTGGTGACAGTGATGGTGTCTTACCCGGCACAATGAAGACAATGTCTGAAGAGTATGGGGCGAGCGGCGCTGGGTATCAAGTGATTGATGGTGCGGGACATCTGCCGATGGTTGAGAAACCAAAGAAGTTTGCGGACATTGTCACGAATTTCCTTAGCTAGGAATGTATATCGAAGCAAAGTCTCAATTATTTTCTTCTGTAATTATTCCAAAATTTCATAGACTTTTGCATCAAGTCATATGTTTTCACTTAGAGCTGCTATTTCCGTCTTCCAAGGAACCAAGTTCGCGACCCTGCAGCAACCTTCCTGAAAGAGTCATTCGCACCCCGCCATTCTTATAAATTCATCCATGACCCACCTCCCACTCCTTCAACCAAAATATTATCTTCAATCACGAAGTATCATGGCAGCACCAGCGAGGGAATTCCATCTCTTCCGCAACTCCCATCAAAGTTGCGACGTGCTATCAGGAAAGAATGCTTGCCGCAACGAGTAGTGGGGCTCGACTTCGAGCAAATAACGAGGATGTTGACCGGCAAACAGCTTGCCAGCTGAAGTGGACCTCATTTCTCAACGCATGATATCCGTAAGAATGGATAATCTCCTCTGTGCTATTTCAATTTTACTAAATCCCCCCTCTAGGAGCACCTAGTGACGCTCAAGTTTATTCCTCTTCACGTGAGCTCCGACTTAGCGGTAGAGTCAGGGCTCGGTGCGAGGCTCGTCAAGGAGCCTATCAAGCTTATTGACGCATATGATCACAATGCATTGATGAAATACCATGACCTCTGGCGTGCTGGGCCACCAGAAGCGCAAACCGAGCAATTCGGATTTTTCGAGCTGGCACTCTCAACCGAGCGATTTCAGAGATGGCTTGACAAATGGATGCACAACACCAGAGCTCGGTGGTTATATCTCAAGTTCGATTGTGCCCGGAAGAACAAATTTGCGGGTCTTGAGGCGTCCCGGCAAGACTTATTGAAGCCTAAGATAGAAGACGTTAGAGGCTTCTGGCAGGTTCTTGGGGATAATAATAGGAAACGGGGAGTCATGGGCAACGTTTAATGGGGATCATCCCTGGTAAAGAGATTGTTGTTGGAGATACCTAGGCTCAGGCCTATGATTATGTTCCGCCGCTGCAACAAAGAATACTACGTGAAACCAGACAAAGGCTGAGCGAGTGGGAATAGAAGACAGAAGTTCCTGAGGATCAGATCAGAACCTGATGAGATGTTGCCTTTGGACTGAGCAAATAAACGCGCCACTTTGCAGGAGCAAGGAGTGATTTGGAATTGGGGTTACAAAACCAACCCGGGTTGGTTTGAATATCACCCAGAATTCTATAATGACGCTTTAAAGGAGTATGCGGAGGTTTAGGTATCTAGAGAACTCATGCCAAGTCACAGAGCAGACAGCGCTCATGGGTACCCCGCACTAACCATTCACTGATACCCCCCACCCATGGTTTAAATAGCTAATTTTCCTGGTGGCAGACCCGCAAAAAAAATTAACATTTATCAGAGGAGGGGGGACCGGGGGTAACAACCTTTCTCGACTCAAACTGGAAACGAAAATCTTGCATCTCCAATCATTTCCGAGTTAGGAAGGTCGAAACTTTCCCGGCATTCAAAAGGCTCCATCCCGAGAATACGCCATGTTCCTGCATATCCGACCGACGTCTAGTAACGTTGCCTGCGAAATTAATATATGACGACAGAAGGTCTACCCCGCTACAATAATATTTTCGCGGGGTATATCGACATTGGAGTATCTCAGTTTACGGTTTTTCGTTTTGGTAACCTCCAATGAATTCTGTATTCAGGAGTTGACCGAGGAATATGTCGCCACTCCACGTCTGCTTTTTATTCCTTTTCTATTCACTTGCAACAGCGCAGAACTCAACATTCGACCCTCTCCAATACGTTGACCAGCTCATCGGCACTGACAATGGAGGAAACGTGTTCGCTGGAGCGACTCTGCCCTACGGTATGGCAAAGGCAGTAGCAGACGTCGATGGCCAAAACACTGCCGGCTTCTCCACAGACGGCAGCAACGTCACGGGATTTTCCCACATGCACGATTCTGGTACAGGGGGAAATCCAAGTCTAGGAAACTTCCCACTGTTTCCACAGCTGTGTCCTGATGATGTACTTGACAACTGCAATTTCCTGATTGAGACGAGGAAGACGGGATATGTGAAAAGTTCTGTCGTCGCGCAGCCGGGATATTTCAGTCTGGATTTGAATAATGGGATCAGTGCTGAGATGACTGTCAGCGAGCATGCTGCTCTGTATCACTTCACGTATCCAGCTTCCACTTCAGCGAATGGGACGGCAATAAGTCCTTTGATTTTGCTTGACCTGACGGATTTGGACGCGAGTCGGCAGAATGCTACAATTAGCATCAACAAAACCACAGGTCGTATGATGGGAAATGGAACTTTCATCCCGAGTTTTGGATCTGGATCGTTTGTCCTGCATTATTGTGCCGATTTCATGTCGACTGGTGGAGTGAAGGACAATGGGATCTGGGTCAATAATCGGGCTGGAACGCAGCCGAAGGACATATTCGTCACGAGAGGAATCAACCTATTCTATATCGAAGCTGGAGGATGGATACGATTTGCTCCTTCTGTTATGCAGAATGGTTCGCAGACCATAAGTGCTAGGTTGGGAGTGAGTTTCGTGAGTGCGGGGCAAGCATGCTCAAATGCCGAGGATGAGATCCTTGATATATCTAATGGGTGGGATTTTCAAAGTGTAAGAACTTCCGCTGAGGATACCTGGAGACAGAAGCTTAGTGGAGTGATGGTGGAAACTGGAGGTGTTGATGACAGCTACTTGACGAATTTCTACAGTGCTTTTTACAGGACGATGATGAGTCCGCAGAATTATACGGGAGAGAATCCACTTTGGACGAGTACTGAGCCTTACTATGATTCTTTCTATTGGTAAGTTCATCAGAAATCGATGGTGATTTTCAAGGTGTGAGCTAATTATACGCAGCATATGGGATGCATTTCGCTCTCAACTTCCGCTTCTAACTATCATCGATCCATCCACCTTGTCTGAGATGGTCCGCAGCCTGTTGGATACCTATAAGCATCTTGGCTGGCTGCCAGACTGTAGAATGTCGCTGTGTAAAGGCTTCACGCAAGGGGGATCGAATGCCGATAATGTTATTGCCGATGCATATGTTAAGAATTTGACCGGAGTCGATTGGGAACTAGCTTGGGATGCAGTAGTCAACGATGCTGAGAACGAGCCATTAGACTGGAGTAACGAAGGACGAGGTGGCTTGATGAGTATAAAACCTGCCGCGTTCGCACTGGTTTTGGTGGCTGACAAATTGCAGGCTGGAAGTCGCTCAACTATATTCCTTTCCTTGACTATGACTATCTCGGCTTTGGGACCAATTCTCGTTCCATCTCTCGCACTCTCGAATACTCGTACAATGACTTCTCCGTTGCAACTCTAGGAAAAGGTCTCCAAAAGTCAAATTATACTAACTATCTCTCACGTGCCACGAATTGGCAGAATTTGTTCAAAGCAGGCCAAACGAGTTTCATCAACGGCAACGACACTGGCTTCACTGGTTTCTTCCAGCCAAAGTACCTGAATGGAACCTGGGGAGAACAAGACCCCATCGAGTGTAGTCCACTTGATAGCTTCTGTAGCTTGACCGACAACCCAAAGGAGACTTTTGAGGATTCAATCTGGGAATATCAATTGTACGGTTGCCCTTTTCTACCTCACTTACCGACTGGACTCGCTTGAGAACTGACACTTCCAAGCTTCGTACCCCACGACATCGCCACACTAATAACCATGCTCGGAGGTCCAGACCAGTTCGTCAAACGCCTAGATTTCCTCCACACGTCAGGACTAACAGATATCGGTAACGAGCCTTCTTTCTTCACAGTATTCTTGTACCACTATGCAGGCCGCCCTGCTCTCTCGTCCCTCCGAGCACACTCATATATCCCCTCCTCATTCAACGCTTCTACCGTCGGTCTCCCAGGAAACGACGATACCGGCGCCATGGCTTCGTTCACGGCCTTCTGCATGATGGGTCTCTTTCCGAATGCAGGACAAAACGTATACTTCATTACCCCCCCTTTCTTTGAGAGCGTGAGCTTCACGAATCCTTTGAATGGGAAAGTGGGTACGATAAAAAATGTGAATTTCGATCCGAGCTATGGGAACTTGTACATCCAGAATGCGACTGTAAATGGAGAGCCGTGGACAAAGAATTGGATTGGTCATGAGTTCTTCACTGAGGGATGGACGTTGGAGTTGGTGCTGGGAGCGAATGAGAGCTCGTGGGGAACGACTGAGGAGGATTTGCCTCCAAGCATGAATGTTGGGCAGATGCGGATAATGACATAGTTTTTGGGAATTAATGTGATGGCGTTACATGGCTACAGTACAGTGAACACGACATCGTCCTCCAAATCTTCGCAGTAAACTTCGTTGACCATTTCACCGTCCATTATGCCAGCGACATAGGCCACACCACAAACGGTATATATACTTTCTCCTTGCTCATCATGACGGCGGACTTTTGGTCTCAATGCAAATGCTACGGGAGCACCAAACCAGATTACCAAGTAGTCTCCTACTGCAACTGTGCCTTGACCGATGCCGTAGAAGCCCGTATTAGTGACGAAGAAACACCTGTCGGGGAGATAGTTCAACAGACTCAGCCTGTAGTCTCGAACGAAATCATCGTCGAACTCTCGCCCAGAGGCAAGGCTCTCCTCTTTGTGTAGAAGCCTCTTGTACATCTCAGCATAGGATTCGGGGGCCACCTCACGCGCAACGCCGCTGTAGGCTTTGTTTGCAATCAGGGTCCGCCAAACTGGTTCTTTGCTCTTAAATCCATGAAGATAGGGTCGATGATTGGAATTTAACGATGCGAGCTCTTTCGCTTTGCTCAGTAAATCCTCCACCTGGGACAATTGGGTGAGGCACTCTTCTTGCGGACCGAAGGAAATCTTGTCAATGACAGTATCCACGGGCAGGCCTCTTACCCGGAGGGTCTTGAGATCTTGGCTCACGGTCCCATTTACACAATTGCTACCAGGCCCCGAGACTCCTATTCCAGGTGGGTGGAACTGGGTTGGGGTGAGTAGCGTTTTGCTTCCGAATCTTGGCACCCATGACGGGAATGAGGAATGGGGCGAAGATCCAGCCACTTCCATACCCGACAACAGGAAAAGGCCGTTGCCGTTCTGGAAGATGTGCGCTACAGCCTCTGCATAGACTGTTTCTACAGGTCGTCCATAATCAACAGTGAAGCATTCTCTATCCCCCTTCCGCATCATTCCCAGCAAAGCATATATCCTGTCTCTTGGTTGCGTGGCGTTCGAGGAATTGGTGTTGAGCAATAGATCCCGTAAGTTTTCGCCTCCTCTGCTGAGAAGCGATGTACGCAGATTATTGAGAAGATCGATTTTGATGCCAACAGGGCGAACACCCGATTTCCATTCTGTTTCGTCTTCTGCCTCGCTTCGTTGCCGTGGTATGACCATTCCCATCTTGGAGAATTCTCTCATTGCGACCTTCTGCCACGCCCGTGATAGCACACTCCAGGTAGTCCATGTGAGTCCACAGCCTACAAGGGGATCCTGATTGCCGAGCACCATTTCTTGGACTGTCCATAGTCGAGTAAACCATTCCCTTTCAACAAGTTGTATGTAGAACGCAAACATCATTTGCGACACCTCTTCTGAGATATCTGGCTCACCAGCGACTGCGGAAATTAAGGCAAATGCTTCATCAGTTCCCTCTGATGCTTCCCCTAGCCAGATCAAGACTGGCTTTGCATTTGCATATATTTCACCCATCATGGTGACCTGCTCATTCCGCTCCTTCATGTTACTTTGGTTGATGCACAAAGCGTCGACCCAGAGCCTCCGTGGTTTGTCAGATAGTCGAAGATAGTGGAGAGCTGTGGCCAGGTTTTGGGTGACGGGAAAAGGCGCTCCATCGAAAATGATGCTTCGCTGGATAGACGCATCTCCCCAGACATAAGACAGTGCTTCGTATTCGGGTTGATCGAGCAGCGAGACCGTCTCCACTGAGCATTGGACTTGTGTTCCAGCCTTTAGAGGTTGCAGGACAAGGATTCGGAGTTCCTTCCTATTAGGCTCGAGAGATTTGCTATATGGACACATTATGCAGAGAGCTCTCAGGGTGCAGTCGAAATGATTGAAACGCCTCACACCTCTGTAGCTAAACGGGAATAGAAAAGATTAAGCGAGGGTTGAACTCAATTTCAATCCCGGATGGCCAGGCAGTGTTATCGATGTTCAACTGAAGTGTCTGGAACAGAACAACAGCTGAAAGACTCAGCTTGCTTACTAATTGCTTATTAGTACGTTCCACAATGTGATGAAAATTTGGAAATGAGAGGCCTCAAATTCGAAGAAATCGCTTGCATTCTCCACCAGCTGAACTTCATGTTTCTTCATGTGAAGGAAATTTCGAATAAAATGCTTTCAAGCTCATCCAATCTTGATCTTCCTTGCATCCGAAAGCCCGCGACCAGTTACGGCACAGCGATGCTCCAGCAGACTTGCCTGCCGAGTACATCAACTGCTGAGACCACGGCTGTCTCAACCCGATGGACGAGATATAAATGATCCTGCTTTCGGGTTGGAACATCTTTGGCTTAACGAGCTCGTCCACAATCAGCACGGGGGTCTGGATGTTGCACATCAAACTGTCCAGGATCTCCTCGACCGTCCCCAAGGACTCCTAGACGAGCATCAGCCGCATTGTTAACGAAGATATCCACGCGGTTCGAGAAATGCAAGTTCTAGAGCGTCGGCGATTGTTTGAGCACACTTGGGTGAGAGGATGTTGGGGACAATGCCAATAAACTTGGAATCGTGGTTGTGATTTGCATCTTTGTATAGAACTCTGATTTCGTGTTTCAAACTTTCGGCAGAAGTGCATGTTCCTAGTACAGAGCATCCTCCTGCCGCAAGATTCATGGCGACGGCTCGACCGATGCCTCGAGAGGCGCTAGTGATGACGGCCACTCTGCCCGCCAAATCTTGCTCCCGAAGTCGTAAACAGGCCATATTGGAAATTAATTGGGTACTTAGATTTTGACAAGTGACCAAATGTGGTATTGCTGTGAAGAGGCGAGGTACTTGGAACCTTGGAAGTCCCTTTGTTAACTAACTTCGCTATGAGCTCAGCGGGGTGCCCGGTTCAACATCGGCTCGCCCGCCGCCTTCCGCATTGGGCAGCTGTTAGAGCATCAATGATATTCCACACATCCTGGAATTCTTGTTGAACAATCTTACTCCTTGCTGATGAGCAGATCTCTTAGTAGACCGGCTTCTGGTGGCTTCCGGGAGTCGAGCTAGAGAGAGGTGCAGTTGCATTTAACGCTTATTCGCAATGCTCATGCATGTGAAAAATATCCGCTAGTTGGAACATGACACCAGCTAATGCAGTACACAACTATATAAAAGGAGTCTTTCTTCTCTGGTTGGTCTAAACAATACATGCTGTAGTTTCGGACGCACCGATGTATACGAAGAGTCGTCACCTACTCACTGTGGTCCGAGGTGTTTTCACCAATGAGTTCCCGCATTTCTTCTGGACTAGGTATAGGCCTTCCCTCGCGGTTTGCCTTTTCAATCTCGTCAAGAATTCGACGAAAGCGCTCGGTATCTTTATCATCATCTTCCTTGTACATGTGAGATGATACTGGCCCTGGAAGTCCTGCCATGGTCGCATTATCATCCATGGCAAATAGTTCGATAGCTGATATCTCACCAAACTCTAGTTGGCGAAGTTTGATCTCCTCATGAATTTCTGCATGGGGTCCGGAGACTGAGCCAATTGGTGACGCAACCTGCCACGCCCATCGACGAATGAGTATGTATTGGAGCGAGGGGCATTTCGATTTCAGAAGCTGCGCATAACGATACGCGAGGTCTTTTTCTTTCTCGACACCTGGCCAAAGTGGCGAGAAGGGTGGAAATCTAGCAGAGTTCCAGCTCTTTGCAGCCAGTCTTAGTTGAGACAAATTCTTGAGTTTTGGTAAATGGGACAAGAATTGTTCCTTTCGGTGTTAGATTTGCCATTAGTGTTTGATGTGAGTGAACATACCCAATTGTAATCAAAGTCAATGCTTAATGCAAGTCGAGTGAGATGCGCTCCACCATCATGAAGCCTATCAAGGACAGTCATTGCTGATCTGTCGATGCTGGAAGGCTCAGAAGATTCTGATTGAGTGGTATCTGTATCTGACCACGCATCCTCCGCCAACAGTCTCTCAGCCGATATTTCCCGTACAGAGAGCATGGAGAGTTCAAGCCGTAAAGAACCGAAATAATCCAGTTCATCTTCATACATGTTATAGTGATCAGTAACGAAAAGTTCTGTGACTCTTTGGCCCTCGCCGGTGAGGAAAACCCTGACATCTTCCTCCATTCTCGAGACCGAAAGCTGGCGGAGAGATTTGCAGCCACTGAGAAGATTCCAAGACACTGTCATCGAGGTATGCTCAATATCTTCTACATCTTCCTCCTTCATCAAACCGTTATATATGTGTAAACTCCTGAGGTTTTCGATCTGAACAAGTTTGGCAAGATAGTTGCCAACGGAGGGTTCTTTGGAATCATATAGAAACAGTCCATGCCCGAGAGCTAGAGTCTCTAGAGCCAATGGCACCGAGCCCGGTTGAGACCCGTATTGCGTACATAGCTCCTCCAAAAAAAAGCATTCCTCGTCAGGTTCGCGCACAATTAGGAATTCGGGATTTCCACCGCAATCACAGTCGTACGCCAAGCCAAGTCCTAGCTTCTTGAGACCAGGACAATTGCCCAAAACACATACAAGGTGTATCATTATCTCATCGTGTCCCCCTGCGAATTCGTAGAGCTCAAGTGATGTCAAATTCCGGAAGTCGACTAAAGGGATGAAAGAATCCATCATAAAGAAAGGATCGTTCTCAAACTGACTTGTAAAGTCAATCTTCAGCTCGGAGAGCTTTTTGCATTGGGTCAAAGCCCGCATAAAGACGTCATTACTAAGGATTAACGACAAGTCAAAACCATATGAATATGAATTGTCTATCCATCTGCCATGATTTTTCGTTAGCTACATTCGTTGCCTTTGTTGAACGATGTAAAGTTATACCGGAAAGATCGCAAATTTGGCATGTGTCTCAGCATCCTGGCCATCGATAGGGCATAATCATCGTTCATTTCCACATCATACTTGACCACTCCCTTCATCATCTCAGAGTCGACGGCATCAACCTCAAAGCATTCTGTATATCTGAGATTCTCTGGCAAAGAAATTTCGAGAAGTTCAGACGCATGGTGATGCGTCAAGTGAAGGCAGTGGCGGCTGTGCAGGAACGGCTGGAATATGTCTCGAAATGCGTGGCATACTAGGACAAGTGCTTGGAGAGTGGCATGTCCTTGTATTTAGAGTAAGTCAGCAAAAGTTCTTGATCACTAACATTTTCTAGCGTGGATCACATGTCCCTTCCAGAAAAGATAGTATGGCAGGGTTGCTTTGAAGTTCTGGGGAAAGCGTTCAACACGTACATGACGCCCAACCAAGACCCATATCTCAGGAGGAACACTAGAGACTGAAGCATAAGCAGGCCGGTGAACGACCTCAATATTATCCACCGACATGTTGCTCCCTAGATCATTGCGTGAATATGGAAGTTAGGTGAATTTCTCACGCGTCGAGGAAGGTTCCAGGGAGACGCGATGTCGTCGATCGGAGATTAGATAATGCGCTAAGCCTCTTCAAGCAATTCACCAAAGATTTCGCGTCAAGGGTTGTCATTTCCCAAAGAATGAATTATTTTCTTCTACTCATACTAGTGATTAGATTGGACCAGTATATAAACTCAAGATATCTCTCCCATTGCTCGAATAACTGGCTTCTGCTTCAGAAAATCAGGCATGTCATGGTCGATACCTCCCAGCTTCCTTAACTTCCTCTCTCTGCTTCTGTCGGATATATTGTTCCACGCTAAGTTCCAAGCATTGATCAAAGACTGTATTTTGAACGCTGCGAAAACACAGGGAACAGCTACCGCAAAAGTAATGCCGACTAGAAGGAAACGTGACTTGTTAGCAGCTAATAGTATCAGAGCCAAAAGGGTAATGTGATTTGGATCAGGAAATCGAAGGTTGAAGGGGGACGAACGAATATACCGCAGGACGTAAGACTGCTGTAAGAACGGCGTAGGAGGGAAATCCTGACCGTCTGGCTTTATGATGCGTGGAAATTCTGCAACTGGGAGGGTGAAGAACGAGGTGACAAAGGTGAGAGGTAACTTTGAGCAAGACACACGTCAGCCATTTGACACGGAGGTAAGGCTAGGGTAAGTTAGACATACAAAGACAATCGTCACTATAGTGAACACCATAATAGTCTTGGATTGTTCTCCAGAAGATATGGCTTGATTACGGCTGACTCGCGCTTCTAGAACATAAGCCTGCTGCTGTTTGAGATTCAGAAGATCCTTGAGCTGTGAGAGATGTAAGTGGTTGAGGTTAATTCAACATCAGACGATGCTGTATAGATCTTTGAACATACGGTATCATAAGCCTGGTCGGCTTGAACTTTCATACGTTTGATACTTTTGAGGTGCTTTGAACTTTGATCGACAAATGCTTTGCTGCTATGCGGGCAGCGAGGAATCTGTGGCGCTGTAGGGCCGACGTTACAGCCTTGGACACATTCGAAATTCGATAGTTCTATCTCCTCCCCAGCTGCTGTGAGTACCTGTATCTGATCTTCGAAAACTGCTTCCAGCATTCCCAGTTCGTCCTTGATGTCTTGGATGTTTCGGAGCAGGTGGGTCTGCTCAGTAACGCTGAAGATCTTCTCAAACCTTCTAATTGACTCCTCTGACTCCGCTGGTTGTTTTTTGATCCATTCCATGAAATTTTCGAAGTCTTTAACGAAGTCGGACAACATTTGCATCACATCGTCTGCCTATAATGCCAAGTAAGTAATCTGCATGACTTGGATTGGTATGAGAGGAAATTCATACCCATTTGTTTGATTGGATCGAATAATTCTTGAGAAAATCTAGCTCGGGTATCATGTCTGCTCGACGAAGAACCCCAACACATTGGCTGAGAATCAACTCCGCAAGTGCGTGCGATGAGTCGATTTCCGGCCGACGAGGGCTGTGAAGGTAAGAGATGATTGTCTTTAGTATATCGGTCTTGTCTGTTGTATCAAGGTCTTCTTTATCTCGATTGTATTGGCGATGTGGGAAAGCAGTTACAATAGTTTCTGTACCAAGTCAGCGCCTGCAGAAACTCATTAGATAATGCTGGCAAGACGGACTCTTGTCAATGATCCAGAGCCAGAGTTGGTCGACCATCAAAACGGGGCTGTTTCCATCACGATAATCTGCTTGCTCAAGTTTCAGTAGTCGGCTCTCCGCTTCCTTCAATTTTTTTGTATCGCCTGTCCAGAGCTTGTCAACCACATTTTGCCACAGTGTAGATTTTGACCGACCGGCCTGCATCTCTTTCGTTTCCATCAACGTCTTGTAACTCGGCTCTGCGTGTAGTCTGAAATTCTTTTTGGCCTCGTTGAACTGCCGCATGACCACTTGATCGCCATCTCTGAACTTAGTATCTGCAAGATGATTATAAAAGTATTGATCAAGAGTGCGTCGCAAATGTACTGGTCTTCGCTTGAATAGGTATCTCCTTAGAAGCTCGCGATAATTTTCTTCCGCCTCAGGTGTATCTGAGCTGACTTGTTTAGGGTCTTTAGTCTCCAGCTTTGCCTGGTTTGTGAGATCAGAGGGGTTGGGATGAAGAGTTGTTGAAGAGATTTGCCTAGAAACATTTCGATCCTTTTCGCGTGGCCACAACTTATTCTCTCGGTTCGAATTGGGTTTCCAGGATTCGGCCTTCAGCTCCTCAATCATTTCACTCACTCTCTCCTGGGCTCGATCTGCTTCCCAGTGAATGTAAGGCATCTGCAGGTGCTTAGCAAAAGAACGGTCATAGGTTGACAGAGCTTACCGCCATGAATAATGCGTTGTTTTGGTGTTGAGCTTGCGAACTCTGACCATCTTAGAATGTTTGTTAGTCCATAACGATGAAGGACCTTTTCTCATCTCCTTAATTCTTGATTTCTCTTACCTCCTATCAGTCTCGCACATTGAGGAGTTATAAATCTGGAATGTGGAGAAAGATCAGGTGAAGTATAATATGGATCTGTTCCCCAGATACTTTTATAGTCTGGCCTGCCCGGTATTTCTCTGTCATTGCAGATAACCATGAGTAACATCTAGTCCCGTTAGTTTGTACTTTCGAATAATATATTCATGTCACGTACTTCAGCCCAAGTCATCTAGGGTCATCAGTGCATGGTTCGTAGCCAAAAGAGTCCCAAAAGATGCTTACATTATTTGTCGGAAGATGTATCCATCTAACTTTGTCTTTGGCGTCCGCCCTCTTCTCTTCATGAGTCATGACTACGTCCAAGGCTGATTTTTCATGAGGTCTCTTCTTCCTGTACAGGATCTCATCAATCTTTGGTTGCTTCATTAACAAGCATTCTCGGTCTTGAGACTCCCAGATATCAAGTATTGTAGCATGAAATCCTAGGCCCGGGATCCAAGAGGGCATAGCGAATACCGGCTTTGCTTTTTGAGATTCCTCCTGAGAACCAGGCGGTATCTTTTTCGGGCCGTGGAATTCTCTTCCCGGTTTGTCGCTATTGATTTTGCCCATTTTGTCGGCAAGCGTTTGTTTAATGCTCTGCAAGTCTGATCTAGTGCCGCCAGGGTGGCCATCCCTGTCGAGAGACTCCTCAGCCTGGTCCAGAGGAGTGGCGCCCCACTCATCTTTTGCGTTGACATCGGCTTGGTTGGTTAAGAGAAGAGAGACGATTTCGGGAAATCCAAACCATGAAGCAATGTGTAGAGCCGTTCTCTGAGAAGTATCGCGGACATTTGGGTCCGCTGCATAATCAAGCAGTAGAGAGACAGTGGACTGTAGGCCCCGAAAAGCAGCCAACTGAAGAAGATTACCATAGTCCGCATCTCTCGAAGTCCACTCAGATCTTTTCTGCTCAGTGCCCCTTCTTTTGATTCCCGAATTTAGCAGTAAGTTATTCTCCTCGGAGCTAGAAGAATCCACGGTGATTAACTCGATTACTCCTTGACCGTCTGGTAGATCAGTGGCAGGCCGCGCAATGCCTGACACGGTGGTTGATGTCTCAGCTGAGCCAGGAGCAGATCGCCTTTTGATGTTCCACTCTTTTGCTTGATGGTCAATCAGACACTCTGCAACTTGCTCGTGCTCAGCTGCAATGGCAGCTCTCAGTGCAGTACCGTGTATCCCGCTCTCCGCAAGCACGTCCGCATGACCACCATACTTGTCTTCCGCTATCAGAAGATACTTCACAACGCTAATCATACCATGCTTGGCCGCAGCCTCGAGCGGTAGATTTGGCAATGTGTCAGAAGTTTCGAAGGAAATCTTGGCTCCCCTTTTGACCAACAGTCTTACCGATGCGTCGTGATGGTGGGGAGATTGAGTAATGGCAGTCAGCAACGCTTTAGTAAGCACGATCCACTCATCTTCCTTCCATTGTGGTAACCTGTCCTTGAACCTGTTCATCATCAGCTCCAACATTTCCTGAGAGCCAGAGCTTGCAGCTGCATTAATGGGATTGCCAAATCTTCCACTCCCGCCGTACATCCGGGCACCATGATCGAAGAGCATTTTTGCCACCTTAACGTATTCGGTGTCCTCAGCGTTCTCGTCACGATCAACGGGGTTACCTAGTGATGTCTGGGCTGCCTGTTGCAGAACCTGTCCTCGGGATATTTCAGGCAATTCCTTCCTCGTTCTGTAGGGACCTCGAGCTACAGCCTGCAATGCAGAACCATATTTTCCTCCCTCGAAGTTGATCTTGACAGGAGCCTTGAAGTTCGTAAGAATTGTCTCAACGACAGCCGGACGACCGGTTCGAACAGCAGCTTGAAGCGGAGTACCATATTTACCACCGGAGATGTTGACGTCCGCCTCATAATCTTGCACAAGCTCAAGCACTAATTTTAAGTTTGCTCTGTAGGCAGCCACCTGTAGCGCACATCCATAGTAACCACCCTTTGTGTTCACATTTATCTCTCCTTTTGGGTTCGTCGTTGTCTTTCCCCAACCAAGTAAGTATCGGGATATGTCCTGCGACTCTTCCCCACCCTGCCGACCCATGTAGATGCTTGCTTGTAGAGCGGTTCCGTGATTGCGGTCGACTCCATTTATATCAACTTTTCGTTGTAGAAGTAGCTTCAAAATATCGATGTGGCCGTAGAGAGCGGCAATCTGAAGTAGGCCGTTCCCAGCAGCATCTTGCGCTGTGAAACCTGCAGATTCAAGCATACCGTCTTTCTCGAGTTGGTCCATCACCAATGTTGTCAGCTCGCTGGAGCCAAGGGAGATAGCGTAACATAAAAAAGTGGTTCTAGCTTTGAGAGGCAGTTGGATCAAGCGAGCAATGGTGGAGTCAAGAGGGGTTGGTGGTGCTGCTGGCTTTGCAGGACCTTCCCCGACTTCATCGACTTCATCGACTTCCTCGACTTCTTCAGCTTTCCCAGAGAAAGAAATTCGTGCAGTTTTTGCGGACGTTTCTACAGAATTAAAAATTAGCAGAGTCGGGTAAATAAGTAGGTAAATTCCGCATACGTCTTTTCGGGCCAAAAAATGAGAATCCCGACGACTTCCTCTGCGGAGGCGAGCCTACACTACCCTTTTCAGCCTCGTCCATCGTAATTAACGACTGCTTGACCTTTTCGGCAGTGGGAGAGTTTCCTGTCGGGCTTGACATTATGACGAAAATTATGTGTCCATATGGTAATGAAAGACGAAAAAATGATATGCAAGAAGCACGTTCAAGCAGAGGCATGCTGGCCGGGATATCAGGTAATCTTACTATCCCAGCACACCCTCACAACTTGCGGCAGTGCGATTAGCAAGCAAAAGCAAGCCCGTAGTGCATCGTAAAATGGGGGGGGAAGGGAGGAAACCTCAAGGCCTCTGACAGTGTTGCGATGCTCGGTTTATGCAGCTACATCCTAAAGTGGAGATGCCACCCATGCGCAACTTCCCGTGTCTTCGAGCCTCGTCTTTCAGCAGAGGAACATCCTTCTTTGCGAGAAGGCTAACTTGACGCCCTAGAAGCATTGATCTGTACCCAATTGAAGGATTTCGCATCGTTCATCCTCCACGAATGCCCTTTTTGGAATTGATCTGGTCCTTTATGACGCAGTTTCAACCTGCACTTTTTGATCCTCTGCTAGATGGCACAACATGGTGATCGTGTGCCCATCAAGCCAAATGCAGCCAGCTGCTGCACGACTGACAAATCTGTGGAATCAAGAACTCAGCCGCGGGAGTTGCAGTCGAATCAAATGAGCGAGTCTGATGTTATGCACCTCTGCAGGCGAGCTGAAAAGTAAACACAAATCAAATGGAGACGCATGCACGCATGACCTTTCCTTATCGCTTAGGGCGAGGAAAAAGAATGCAGAGCCTTGTACAGCTGGGGGAGGGAATAGGCTGCCAAAAAGGCCTTCGAAATCCTCAGAGAGCCTCATAGACTTACCTGCTCTCAGGATAAATTGTAGTCCTATGTCTGAATGTCACCACAGATGACAGGACTGCCTTCAAACGAACAGGGCCGTAAGCTAGCGGCTAGAGAAACAATAAGTCTTGAATCAAAATTCTCTTGATAAAGGATGAAGAAAATGTCGCGATACTTGTAGAAAGGCGTCACTAACGACACAAGTGGATTTGGTTGAGCGATGTCGAAGCAATCCGGGAATCGGCTGGAATGATCCTCCAAGGAAAATGATCTGACTGCGGAAACTTCAGTATCAATGAGTTCGTATCTGATACCCTTCTACAAAACCACGGTAGCGTAGGTGTTTGGAGACAATGAGGGTGCAGGTACCTTTTGGAATTCGCCAGCCCATATTGATCAGGACAAACTGCTTCAATTCGTACACACTGGGGAACAATCTGCTGAATTAAAAGCGACCCCGAGTAAACTTGAATGGATCGAGAAATTTGAATGTAAATAATCACTGGTACTACTTCCGTATAAGTGCCCAACTTGGAAAGTTGACAGTATCGTTGTCAATACACTCCTTCGAACTGAGCATTCGGACGCCGCATCTGACTCTTGCCTGACAGGTCTAAATACCTACCTCACGTAAGAACCTTGGACTCCGCCACAGTCCTTACAAGAGGAATGTAGGAATACCAGTATCAAGAGAGAGAATGCACGCCAAGTCTCGATTTGAAAGTGCAGCGATGAATTATGACAGTCCTTGGAGCTTCAAAGCGCGCACCCGGTGCAGGAAGCCGCGCTGTACATAAACCTTCGGAATACGGAAACCGGTATTGCGCGCAGACCTCGAGCTTGCGCAGGTCCAATATCTATTAATATCATAGTGCGAATGGATGTCCTGACGACATGAGAGTCATACACATTGTTTCACCTGAAGGTAGATATCCGCTCTTGACCCGTTTTCAAAGATCGCTACTCGTATTTGACAGCCAATGCACGGTCCCACCCAATGCACGCTCAAATCGCGCCTAAATCGCGAAAATTATTACTTTTTAGAAATGCGATATAATGAGCACTTATTAAGTTCAGAACTTTATTTTGTCTCCTAAGCATTAATAAAT